>CM076584.1:1268061097-1268198254 GCA_034641835.2 Pinus albicaulis
TGGATTTTGTCGTCAAGATCTTAGGTGAGTCCCAGTGTTTTAATCGAGTCTTTTGTAAAAGTGATTTGGGAAAAATATTAGCCAATTGGCTAAAATTACTTTATTATAAATCATTTGGTCTACTAGATCATATTGCGTCACAAAATTGGGTAATAAATTGAGGGGATATAACGAACGAGTGTTCCCCCTTTGTGAGTTGAAATGTAATTATCTTATGTAAATAATATTTTAGCATTATGGCTAAAATATTAAAGGGTGGAAAAAATTATTAATCCCCTCATGTGTCAATTGATTAAATTTTCTAGCAAAAATAAATTAAAAATCTTAAGCCAAAAATTTAATGTATCATAATCAAAATTAAAATCCCAGAGAAAATAAATTCGCCAAAAGGAAAATTTCATGGGTCCTAGGGAAATCAATTTTTGGAGGTCCCCCACCAAGGGAATATTGAAAATTTCAAGAAAAATTGGATCCTTGGGCTTTGGTGGTTAAGTCAAAGTAAATTTTTTGAGGATATTAGCTCAAAATAATTAATTTTGAGCTAATTAAAAATAAATTAAAAGAGAAATTCGAAAATTCCTAAAAAATAAAGATTTTCGACAATGAAGATTAAAAGGTAATCAAATCTTTATCAACGGTCGAGATTACTTTGACAGGGATCAAGCCAACTAGCCATTTGGAGAATTTATCCATAAATTTGAAGCAATTTGCTTCTCAAAGGATCCGATCTTTGAATTGTGTACTAGCTCTCGAAGCTCTTTTGTAATTTTTTTGGAATAATAATAATGCAAAAGTCTTTGGAGTTTTCATTGATGGTGGTGTTTCTCTCCTACTTCTTATGGTAACACTGCTCCTAATGCTTTGCTGAATAATATTTTAGAAGTTGTTGATCATTAGCCCTTTGTGGAATAACTTATTGCATAGGTATCTTGCATTGGTTATTGGATCTAAGGTAGCATTTTAATTCAATTGAATTAGCATGTATCTCTAATTCTTGAGGATTATATGTCATTTTATGTCTCTATTGATCTAACAACTTGATCTTGAGTGTGCAAAGATCTTTTTATATTCGAAAACTTGAGCGTGAGGGGAAGTCCTCTGTTGGACCAACCAACTCCCAAGGCATAAGAACTGAAGAGCCTTCCTGAATAAATCCCAAGACTTATCTAACGAAGATTTTCTTGCAGGGTTACTTGGTTAGTGCCTCATTTAAACTCATTTATCTTTTATATACTGTGCTTATTGGATAGATCTGGCTAGAAAGAGCTTGATTCTACTGATTTGGGAGCAGAGTTGGACACATACTCCTCAGTTCCAGTAGATCTATATTCTACTTGTATAGATCTGAAATTTTTGTAAAACAATTTTAATTTTCTAACTTTGGGGTTTTGGATTTTGTTTTAAATTTTATGTTTTGGTGTTTTTATCATATTTGTAAATATTTTTTAGATTTATTTTGTAAATAGTTTTTAGATTTCATTTTTTTTTTTTAAAACTAGATTGAACTTTTAAATTTAACTTTTAATTTGAAATTCAAATTTTACTTGTAAAGTATTTATCCCACATTCAAAATTTGAAAATAGTTTCTCTAATTTGTGTTTATATATACCAAATTTCACATTGTATTTTCCATTATGTAAATAATTTCACTAACCCATTGCATTTTACAATTCCTTCTTGTATATATAATTTTGTGGGTTATTATTTTATTTTAATTTTTAACTTGTAAATTATTTTATTTCTCTAATCTTGGTTTTGCAATTGGGGTTTTTGGGGTTTGAATTTTTCTTTTTAGTTTTTGTATATATTGGGGTTTTGGGTACTCCTATTTTCATTTGTGTCGGTGTGATCAAGTGGAAAGAGCTGGATCAAAGCTAGATATAGGCCCTTGATGGTAAGATCTAGTCTCCAAAATTTTTGTAGGGCCAACCATTGCAGATTTTGCAACAAATATGAAGATCTTAAACAAAATAATTTTTTCAGAACAAGGGTTTCAAGTTTTGGGGCTCCTAAGCCCATATCTGCCTTCCCCCAGCCCAATGCTAGCCCTATTGGGCCTAGTGCTAGCTCTCATTGGCCCTAGATTCCCCTTGCTCCATTTCTGATCTGAATATTTAATTTTCTGAAGCTGATTATTGGTGGGTTTTGTAGAAAAATTGGTAAAAAATTGTTTCAGGTATTGGAAAATTTTTGGCAACTTGGGCAAGTGATCGTCAAGGCGTAGGGTCTAAGGGTTTGATCTCTAAACCCTTTTTTTCCTCACTGTTTGCTACAAAAATCATACATCTTTCTAATAGTGGTTAAAAACACATTTAATTGGTTTGAAATTAACTGAAAAATTGCTAAATACATTAATAAGTCACTTGTGTTTGATGGGTATAAAAAATTTGGCCTAGATCAACATTTTTGGGTGATTGTTATCTATGAATAATTATGTTTCTGAAGTCTGAAATATAACAGTGACAAAATTTCATGTGTGTTAGCCTAAAATTAGTTTCTAAGTTGTCTAATACATTAAGGAATTAATTTCTTGAGTTGGACATCCATCATTAATCCTATTTTATGTCTTGTTTGTTGACTGTAATAAGTATATCAGATCTGATCTAATTCTGGAAATCACATCATAACGGACTGAAATTTTTTGAAAATTCATGTGGGCAAGTTTGGAAAATTTTTGGTAAATTTTTGGCATAAAGATAGCATTGATAGCTCACTGTTTTCATTGTCATATAGCTGTTGTCATAACATTTGTTTGTTGGTGTCCTAAATTTTTTCTTACTGCTGTCCTGAAGGTTTACTGCTCATTAAATGACACATTGGGTATAAAAATAATTCACTATTAGCTTACTGCAGTCATAATATGTTCTATTTGCTCAATCATGGAAAGTTGTGTTTACATTTAGTTTATTATCTAACATCGCATGTCTTGTAAAAATCATAATCTGAATTCACATCTCTTAAGCTCACTCCTTAAAGCACATAATCTAATAATCTTGGTTGCCTAAGTGAATATATTTAAGTGACTATTGGATATTGGTATCTATTGTTTCCATAATTCTAATTGGCATAAGAACCTTGGTGAACAGTTCTTTCATGATTATCTATTTGTGAATGGCTATTTTACATTGGCAATAAGAGATCTAAGTGTTGCTAAGTAGAAGACTTGTTAATTTAATTAAATTGGCATTAAGCAATATTGATATATCTTTGAAGGCTTCTAATCTAATCGGGCATCTCTTGATAATTGGTGTTAAGTAATATCAACATTATTGTGTTGAGCATCCAATTGCCTAAGGAAGGTTGCTAATCTTGTATTGAAAATCATTGGCTAATTACAAAGTGGATAAGTAATCCCGTTCTCCTTTGCCATCATTGGTTTATGGTTATTGTGAATCCTTGGCATATTAGCATATCTTGTATCTTGTTGGCACTGTATAATTTGGCACATACTCTTGAGGTCAAAGATTGTCTCTTTATCACTAAGTACCCATTGTCGTAATTGAATATCGATCATGACTAAAGTACTTAAACTGTAAAACAGTCTTACCTTAAGAATCATTCACTAATTTCACCTTGCATATCATCCTAAGTTAGTATTGCAACTTAAAATTTACCTCCAAGCATAAGCTTGGTTGATAGAGAGATAGGTACACCTTTTCATCTTTGCTTGAGAAGTCTAGCTTTTATAGTATTTAAAACGGTGACCTTGTAGTCGTCAGAGCCACAGTCTCTGTAGCGCCAGAGGCATCGGGTACGTTAGATTTCAAGGAGAAGGATCGTTAATCACACTTTCGTGTGCTTCACCTTGGCTTCTCTTTGCCATTTACTACAGAGTTTAGGCTGAATATAGATAAAGATCAAAAGTCATACTTAGATTAGGCATTTAATTAAAAGTAAACAAGATCTGTGCATCACATCTAGGATTTAGGATTTGCATTTCATTTAGGTTAGTGAAGCATCAAAGTAACAGTTCTCCATCCGATACTTGGTCTCAATTTTATAAAGCGAGAGTATTCATTCCATAAGGCACTGGTCTCAAATACATAAATTCAATCTAATCCTTAGAATCTTGCTAGATTTAACCAAGTGCGAGGCCACTCAACTATGTCTCTCGGACTCGTTGGTTCCCAACTTGTCTTTCCTCATCTCATTTTCATAGGGTCTACCCCCCATAGCCTACTGTTGGGAGACAGCTAGAGCGGAGAGGTTGGGGATCAGGGTGATAGCTCCCGACCTGAGTCATTGTCGCGGTGCCTGTACAATTTGAGTGACAACAGGGCTATTTCGACTCTCTTAGAGATTTCAAACTAGCTGTTGTAGCCTTGTACTCTTGTGGAGATGTGATCTTTGTGGATAATTTTGCTATTGGAGACTAGCTCTTGTAGTGGAGACATCACTTTGGGATAATGAAGGATTTGTTCATGCGTATCTTGTGAGTATCTTTATTGTTGAATATCTTTAATGATTAGTGCATGCAATATATTTTCTAGGTTTGTATGTTTTTGTTTAATTGCATTATCTTTCTATGAAATTTTGGTGAAATGTTGTACGCTTTAATTAGAGAATCTTGGACATCCCTTGAGGACCTCCCAGAGAGCTTTCCTATTGATTTTATCCCTGTTGACCACTCTTTGTCAACTACCCCATAGCAGTACACCCCCATTTTTTCAAATGGGATTCGTCATGTTCGACGTGGTCGCGCCATTCAGATTCCATCATCAGTCAACAGACGACATTTTGTTATAAATGATGTAAACCCATTCTGCATGTTATGATGTAAATGATCTAAGTAAAACCGTCAATGTATGTAACAACCTAGGTAAGCCTAGTATGTTGTTGATGATTTCCATCCTAGGAGGTTTTTTGTCTCACTGATTCACGTAAGTGATCGGCAGAGTTGTTCCCTCCAGCCTCACCTCAAAGGTAGGGTGGATTTTATCATCAGCTTACTAAGTGAGTCCTAGTGTTTCTATCGAGTCCTTGTAAAAGTAGTTTGAACTACTTGGTCTACTAGATCATGTTTTGAGTCGCAGAATTGGGTATTTATTTGAGGGTCCATACGAATGGGTTTTCCCCTTTCATGTATGTAAATGTATTATCTCATGTAAAAGAGGGTTGGAAAAATAATTATAATCCCCTCTTAGTCAATTAATTAAATTTTCTGGTCAATTAATTAATAAAATCCTAAACTAGAAATTTAATTAATTTAGGGTCCTAAATTAGGATTAAATCTTTAAAGGTAAAATTTGTGGGTCCTTGGAAAATGATTTTGAAAGCCCCAAAGCCAAGGGAATATTGAGAATTTTAAGAAATTTTGGACCCTTGGGCCTTGGTGGTTAATTCAAAGACAAAATTTTGGGGTAATTAACTCAAAAATAATGTTTTTGAGTTAATTAAAATTGAATTAAATGATAAATTCGTTTTTTCCTCAAAATTTTAATTTCAACGTTCCGGATTAAAAGATAATTAAATCTTTTGGACGGTTGAGATTATTTTGATGAGGATCATCCAAACTAGCCGTTAGAGATCTTGTCCTATAAATTTAGAGGTCTTTTTCATTTTTGAGTCATCCGATCTCAGAATCGTGCACTTGCTCTTAGAAGCTCTTGTAAACTTTTTGAGGAATAAAGCATAAAGACTTTGGGGTTACAAATCTGGATATTCCTTCTCAGATCTATGTGGTGAATTGTCTCAAAACTCTACTACTTTGTTTCTTGTATTTTATGGTTGATGGCCTTCATGGATTAATCTGCATATAGGTATCTTATGCAGTTTTCTGGGTTTATAAAATAACATTATGATTTTTCTGCAAAGGTCTCATGTTATTTTCTTAAATCTCTATCGATCTAAGATTCAGATCTAAGTGTGCAGGGAATATTTTTAAGATTGGGCGTCTGGGGAAGTCTTCGGTTGGACCAGCCGACTCTCAATAAACATAAATCTGATAAGCTCTTTATTTGTTAAATTTTCAGGTCTATCTTACGATATTTGTGATTTTGTAGGGTTTCAAAGGCTTGTGCCTCTCCCAAAAAATTTTAAATTTCTGAAAATTGTTCTAAAATGAATTAAGATCTGACCATGAGGGTTTTAAATCTGTAAACTAGTTGTAAATTTGTAAATTCTCTTTTAGGACTGTAAGGGTTTTAATCATTTCTTGTCGTGTATCTTCAGATCTGGCTGGTCTCCTACAAATTCAAGGTTCAAAATCGAATTTTTTTTTAAGATCTGAGGCAGATCCAGCCTCCAAAGGCTAGATCTGGCCTCAATTTACAACTGTGGACGAATCTGGACATTGTTTCAATTTAAGGGAGCATGAAATTTGAGCTTAAATGAAGAAATTTTAAAGATTGTTGGGCGTTTTTGTATGTACTGGGTTTATTCACTGTTCATTCCCGTTTGATCTGCTCTCACCGTCCCTCAGCTTTCAGGATGTCTTTGCCACTGATCCATCTTTCAGCTCTTTGCTCAAGCCATACCTCTGCCATCTGCATCAGATTCTATCTGCGTTCACCATCTCAATTTGCAGCCGCTCCCTTAGCCGTCCAAGCCCGTCCCTTCATCACTGCATATTCAATCTATTTTATTCTCGTCTGCCGTCCATACCCGCTCAATCACCTGCAAATCAAATGCACACGTAAATTTTTAAACCTTATGTATTTACCATGTATATTTATTCGGATTCAATTTGGACAACGTATTTTTTTGTATGTATAGTTTTAGATTTTCATTTTAGTTGCTAGGTTAGTCGTAGTTCGATTTTATTTTTGTTGTTAGGTTTTTTAGATTTAAATTTTTGTAATGTGTTAGTTAGGGTAGCGCTTAATTTTTATTTTTATTAGATTCAAATTTTAATAAAGGTTAGATAGCTATAGATTAGCGTTAGATCTTTTTGGTTTTGACTTTAGGATTTGATTTGTTTTTTTTTAGTTTTTAGTTTAGATTTAATTTTAGATTTAGATTTAGATTGTAATAGATTTTGCTAATTTAGATCTTAATTATTATATTTAAATTGTAGATGTTAGTTTAGAGCTTAATTTTTAGTCTAACCCTTTTTTTTTAAAATTTAGTTAGATTTGGATTTTGTTAATTAGATTAGCTTTTAGTTTTAATTTAGTTAGCTTGAGAATTAGATTTTTTTTAATTTATTTAAAAATAGAAATAAAAATTTCAAAATCCTGAAAAATCTAGAAAATACAAAAATTAAATTTTTTTTTTTTCAATTTTTCTATAGTCAAATGAGCTTCAAATTTTTATCTGAAAATTGACTGTGGAGTATTTTAATTTTCGAACAGGGTTATAATTGCAGTATCTTAATTTCGGAAATTTTTTGAGTATCTGGCATTCTCATGTTATTGTTATTCATGGTTGTGGCATTTTCAATCAAATATCATTGTGATCAATCGTGTTTCAATAAGCAGCAGTTAATCGTCACTTACTTGTTTATAATTGCATAACGGGATTTTGTTTGACTCCATAAGGCACTGGTCTTAAACGTGAAATCTAAATTAGATCTGTGGAATCTCGTTCATTCTATCAAGTATTTGATGTTTTAGCTGTGTCTCCTGGATTTGTCATCCTCATTTATAATAGGGTCTACCTCCCTTAGCTTGCAAGGAGACAGCTTAAATAGAGAGATTGGGGATAAGAGTGACAGCCCCCAATCTGAGCCGTTGTCGCGGTGCCTTGACAATCTGTGCAACAACAATCCCCTCATAAAGTTATAGCTAGGGGTTTGAGTTAGAAAACTAGGGTTTTCCCCCTTACTCCCTTCTAGGGTTTGATATCTCCATAGTAATTTTTCTCTTAGACTCCATCACCCAAGAAATAGGCATTGACTTCCACATAGATGGGTAAAAATCAAAAACTTCAAAAATCTCTTCCTTTTTTTCTCTTCCTAAAATTTCGGCCTTGAAATTTTTGGCCCTAAAATTTTGGGTTGTAAAATTTCGACCCTTGAAATTTTGGCCCTAAAATTTTAGGCCATCAAGGCAAGCCGCTAGTGTTAGGGTTTGGAGCTGAATTCAACTAGGGCATGAGTGTTGAGCTGATTGGAGGTCATTCTACCTTGCTAATAAAACATCAAAATCTAGTAATTTGCATGGTTAGAAGTCTTTCCTTCGGGTTGACGTCATCAACCCTAGGCAATTCTAGGGGTAGAAAAACCCTAATTGTGGATCTTTTTGTTGATTATATCCTTAGAGAAAACCTTTTGTCTCTCCTTGTACGCCTAGTTGTGCTAATTTTGAATCATATATCAAAAAACCTAGGCTACTCCTAAGGTATGTTATCCCTTGTCTTATAGAATTGAGCCTTGTCCTTAGCTTGAGTATCTTAGAGGAGCCTATTCAATTGTCACCTTGAACCCTAGACCAAGAATATCCTTTAGGTTACCTTAATTGGGAAGCCTTTTGTGTGGTGAAATTCCACTAAAGAGTAGGAGGTGGATTGCTAAGGTGACAGTGGCATCCACCTCATTGTTGTGTCTTGATCTAGCTTTTTCCTTGTGAGGCATCTCACAAGACTTGCTAGATTTTTAGGCAACATCTTCTGGCACAGTTGTCGGGAAGGATTTGAGTCAAATTCCTTGTTATTCGAAGTTTGAGCTTCATTTTCTTGGTTGAGCTTACCCCATAAACAAGGATAAATCTGCTCATCTGGTGATTCCATTGGAGGAACAAAGCCCTAGTTTTTTATTGAGCTTCAAAGTTTGAATGTTTGCAGGGTGAAGCAAGCATCCCATAAGGCATTTTGAATTCACGTTGGAAGCTCTCCATTTTGTTGTTATGCAAGATTTGAGGCAATGGTTCCTTGGGATTTGCGTGAAATGTACCTTGCTTTGGATGTCATGGATATTCTTGGATATCCAAATCATTGGATATAAATTCTTTGACATTGTTCCAAAATTTGATGGTGATCCATATTTAGCAATTGATCACATAGAAAAATTCACCAAACATGCTTCAAAGGTCAATGTGGTTCATGAGGATGTTCTCATGAGGTTCTTCATTAACAGTCTTGGTACTAATCAACGTGAATGGGTTAAATATTCCTATGGACCTAAAAGCATTCCCTCTATTAAGGTATTTATTGAAAAATTTCTTGGGCGTTGGGGGCCAATTTGTGAGACACCCTTCAAGAGTTGGCCATAGCCATCCAAGGGGAATGCCTTTTTTATCCCTTTGAAGATGTAGGAGTTGAAGTAGATCATTGTCATCGAAAGGAAAAAACCACCCCTTGATTATCAAGTAGAGCATATTGAAAAAAATCTTGATAGTCCTCTTGATGAAGAAAATAAGGGCTGGGATGAAGAAGAATACCCTGAGCAAGAGGAAGAGTCCCTTCTGGATCATCAAGATGAACACATTGAAAGTGACCTTGAAGATGACTTAAGAGGGGAGCATGGTGTTAACAAAGAAAATCTTGCTAAAGATGATGCTTTGACAAGTGAAGTTGAGGCGAGCTTCACCCTTTTTGTGGATGATGCACTTTCCGAAGACCTTGAAAATGGTGATCCCATAAATTCCCTGGAGATTAACAACGATGATTTTTTGCATATAGAAGAAGGGCAGTGGGGTATGAGTAGTCGTTATTTTGACAAAGATCCGATTTATGATACCGATGATGATGCTAACTTTGACTTTATCCTGCCTAACACTTCATATAATTGAGACAACATGATTGTTGATGTATTTGAGCCGTCCTTAGATCCTCCTGTTGTCATCCCTCAGTCATATATAGGTCACATAAATTTTGAACATGATGAGCCAACATTGGTTGACCGTTTTGAATTTGATTGTTGTGACAAGTAGCTGGATAGTCAATATCTTGTCCTTCAACCATCTTTCTCCTCATGCCACTCTCAACATGTCCCTAGGGACAACAATGAGAGTTGTATGCTAGAGATAGTTGTTGGGCAAGAATTACCGAACTTGATCATTGATTACTCCATATTTTGGTTGCAAGAAAGAATCGAAAAGTGTAGGGAAAATGTGGATTCTCCCTTGTCATCTTATGTCCCTTCTCATGGTAGTAGAACTAATCCATGGTTTATTTATTTACCCACCTCCCACCCTTATGATTCAACATGTGAGTATTATGATGATTGTGATGCTTCTTTGTTTTATCCTAAGTTGCAGGAAACATTGGGCAGAGGGCCGTTTCCCCCTGGAAAAGAAACGGAAACGTGTTTCCCCGTATCGTACGACCTGGAAACGGGTTTTTGTCCGTACTGGGCTGTTTCACGTTGAGAAAACGTGCCTAGTATGGACGAAAACACATTTCCAGGCCGTACGGGCGCGTTTCCGGTGTTTAATATTCTTAAATTGCGCTTTTTTTTGTTTTTATTTTTTTGTTTTAGGGCAAGCTAATGTTCAAACCTATGTCCCTAGTGTTGATATGTAGTTCATGGTAATGTTAAATTCTTAAAGCAAAAGGATATTTTCATCCTTTTACTTAAATTTTTAACATTACCATGAAATGACTCAAGATGTTTGAGAGTGGTTTCGCCCTCATTATATTTCATATGGAGAAAGTAGAATTTTAGATCTCACTCAAAATTTAACAGACTTGTAATTTTTTTCAGGATTTCAGGATTGGGGGGATTGCAATGTTTCCATTGGATTTTGTCATGCACTAGGATATGGAACTTGTATTTACTTAAGAGAACCAAACCCTCTATGCAGTGGAGACTCCCAATAATCAAGAGCACCTAGGGTTCTAGGGTATGGAACTTATTTTTAATCAAGAGCACTAAGGCCGTTTGACTATGTAGGAGGAGACTCCCAATCAAGCACGAGACAAGAAATTAGAAATTTCTCGTGGCTGATTTTGGATATTGATATTTTCATTATGTGATCATTCATGAGTAAATGTGATGTAAATTTAGAGACTTATAGTTTACGCATTGACATTGGAGAATTTAGTCATAATGTAATAAATTATAATGTATCATGTATGCTTTATGATTGCACATATTTCTTAAATGTCCTAATATATATATATATATATATATATATATATATATATTGGGTTTCCCCGTTTCTAAAATTTGGGGGGGTCACGTTTCATACCCGTACCCGTTTCCCCGTTTCGTGCAACTTAGGTTTTATCCTATGATTATCCATAGGGGAAAGAGGTGTGATATTGATCTAATGATATGTTGGTTGCATTGGTTATATGACTATACTTAGGTTATGCATTGTATGCTAGCATAGGTTAGGGTAGTTGAATTGCATATTGTGTGAGCATCCTAGTTGTTGCATTCATCATGATGTCATGTGCATTATAGATTAGATTGCATTTAGATAGATTTTATTTTTTGTATGGATTTTATTATCATCATATAAAACCAGGGTGATAACCAACAACCAATGCACATGCTTCCAAACAAGTTGATTTGAGTGTGTAGGTAATAAGTCTATAAACCCAGGGATTGTTGGAGTTCACATGAACTCCCTGTTTGAGCATGTGGATCATGCTCTCTATAGTGAGCTCATGTCCCCGAGTTGGAGCTAGATGTTACCTACCAAAATGGATAACCCCATAGGAGAAAACTTTTATCCTACATTTGACAACCAACCAACCAACAACCCTTGTTATTCACTCCTTAATGATTATATGCCATATGCCTCCGCTATCTATGTTAACCATGCACCTATCACCATTTGACATTCTCTTAAATGAAGGTGGGGTGCTACTCAATAGGTACTTTTATCATTTTCCAATCAGGTGCTTATACTTTTTTTTTGGGCATTTAGTATGGATAGAGGTTTGATCTAGAAGATTGATCAATCTTGACTATAAATTTGTTCTCTCGCCTTACCAAGGGGGTCAATCCTTAGCCCTAGTCTAGTGGGACCTCCCTTCAGGCCTTAGGGTTATAGGAGGGGCACTACTTGGAAAACTTGGATTGAAGTAGCGTGTTTATTCTTCCTTACACCATACTTGACACTTTCCATGTCACATTACTAATCCCTTTATATACCATCTCCATTCTTCGGGTTTAAATTGTCATCAGTTCATTGGGATTTCGCTCCCTCTTATCCACATCCTTGAGTTGGACCAGAAAACATTGCCCTAGAGGTTGATGCAGCTAAAAGAATGGAAAAGCATAATATGGCCACAATGAAAGAAAAAGAAAATCAAAATGCAAAAGATGGTTGGGACGTGGGCAAAATCCTAGCATGAGGTCCACCTTCCTCATTAGCTATCACTTAGTTCCTGAGGATTTTATGCTCCATCTCATCAAGAGTAATCTTTGCATGTACCAACACTGATGAGTGATACACTGCCTCATCTTAAGGGGTAATATTAAAAGCTAAATCATAAAGGGAAAGTTCTAGCCCTTGAGCTATGCTCCCAAAATAAAAGAATTATTGAAAGGAAGTAAAAGGCACACTAGAGGGGTGGAAAAAGAAAGCAAAGTAGGGTAACTCATGCTTCTATTACATGTGGACCTCCATTACATCTATACACTCAAGATGTGGACCCCCATTAGCTGGCCCCTGTTACCCACCATTTTGTGGGTGATATCCCTAGGAGAAAATTTTCACCAAGATGGTCCTCAGCCGGCAGCCAACAACCCCTTGCATCCACCAACTTCCACCAACTAACTCATTGTGCCATTTCTTTGCCACCTGAGCCAACCATGTGGTTCCTCACCCATTTGTCATGATCATATGTTTGAAGGTGGGCCTCCCGAACCTAAAGGTATGCCTTGTCATTTGGTAATTGAGTATTGTAGTTTACTTATCATGGGAACTTTTGGGCATGGAGTTATGGGGGAATTCGACAGAAAGAGTGGGCTAGTGCTGTGCTCTTGTCCTCTAGACCTCTTTTGGTTGTTACCCTTGGATCCTAGTCCCGTGGGATCTCTTTTACTGACCTTTGGGCTTTAGGGATGGTACTACATTGGAAACCCTAATTTTGGTTGCATGGTCCCGCTCGCCCATCCACATATATCACCCCCCTTCCGTTTATTATAATCCCATTCAACATCTTTCCCACTTGGGTCAACATAGGGTTAGCCTCCCCTTCCCCTTGCCCACACCTTGGGTCGGGCCTGAAACGATGCCCCAGAGCTTGATGCAATTGAAAAGAAAAGTAAAAGCATAATTGGCCACATTCAACAGGAAAATGTACCACAAAATGAAAAAGATGGGCGGGGCAAACACATTTAACACGTGGGCAAAAGACAAATGCATGAGCTCTACACCATACCCATGGCCATCACCCTGGTTTCTATACATCACCCTGGTTCCTATAGGCCCTAGATGAGCCTCCTTTATCATTCAAGAACCCATGATTGTCCCAACTCCTGGTGGGCAATGAACTGCCTTACCTTAAAGGGGATATCCACTACTATACCTTACACATCATGCTCTTATTCCTTGAGCCCCGAGCAGTTAATCAAAGAAAAATCATAAAAGGCAAAAGGCATATGAAGAAGGGTGGAAAAATCAAGGCTGGGGTATCTCATGCACCACGATTGCTCCTTCTTATACATTATATACCCAAGTGTGGGCTTCCCTTTATTTGCTACCCTTGTACCCTGACATGTGGCCCAGGATTGCCCCTTTCATTCCCTATTCCATTCATCTCTTTATCACATGCCACCACCATATGAAGGATGTACCTTGGACATACTGTCCCCTTTAAAAGTAGAAACCACCTAATATGGTACTTGGTTAACCCCCCTTGGAGCGTAGAGACATTAGCACATGTCGAAGCCCACTATGGAAGGGCATGCCATTATGAAGTTCCCACCTGTTGTCCATGGTTTGTAAGCTCTTTAACTTGATTTCTTAAAATGACTTGTTGTATTGGAAGGCAAGGGGACGAATTGGATCTTATGCAGCATTGCAGATGATCTCCATTTTGGGTTTGGTCTCCCTATACAAGGTCCTAACCATCCAGAGGGCTACATTGGCACATGTAGGGTGTGTGTAGAGAGCCATGGGCCTCCACAACAATAGGCAACATTCCATGGATTTCCAGAGATATTCAGAGATTGCTCGAGATTAACCTTTTAGACGAGGAAGATGCACCTGGTTCACCAGGCCCAGTCGGCCTCACAGTTGTACCATGCACTTGGCAGATGACCCAAGACCTGTATGTTGATGTGGCATCACTTACACCATCTTTTGAGCCCTTGTAGATGGTCCACAGGCATCTTCGATTTATTTTGAGACCCATGAGTTTACTTGTATGCCCCCACACCCATTGAGAGCACCACGAGTTTATTATTTGGAGAACAAGGGTCCAACCCCTTGTCCACTACATTCGGGAGTCCTATTTCACATTATGACACCTATGGACTTGACTAGGCCTCTTATAAGGCCCAACAACATGAACTATTGATCATTCGACCTCTTGAGAGCTTATTCTTTTGTTTATGAGCTAGTTTGGTGGGCTTGTCACCAAAAGTTAGTTATTTTGCACATTAGTTTATTTTAGGGGCTAATTAGGCCTAATTAGCTAAAACAAACTCTTTAGAAGTGTATAAATACAAGTGATATGATTTCATTTTAGCATCATCACTTGGATTGGACTTGTATCTCTTTAGAGAACTTCGCTATCCTTCTTGGAGGATGAATTTTTGGGGCATGGAATGGATTTTGATGTTTGGATTATTTTCTCTTGTCTTGAAGCTTCTTGATTGACAAATTTTTGATGGTTGGATTATGGATATACTCTTCATACATGTAAGTGCAATTTAATTCTATTTTCTCTTTTTATTTTTGTCACATACATTGTTGCTAGGATTTTTCTATCCTAGGGCTAATTTACTGCATCCATTTATGCGAAGTTGTGGAAATTCGGTTTCTGGATAGTGATGCTTCATGTATGGGCCATGTATTATAAATGAATGTTCCTAGAGATGCTTCTTCATTGAAATTCATCTTGATAAACCATCTATTTTTCAAAACGAAGTATAAAGCTCTTGAAGCTGCTTTTGCTGCTACCCTAATGCTATGCGAAGTTGTCTTTGAGGCCTTCTTGACATAGAAAATTCAATATCCATAGTCATAATTGCTCTTGACTCCAAATCTCCCCAAAAGATTAGGCATTGGTCCACCATAAAGATGATCACCTTAAACTTATTTTCCTTCTCTCACCTTTTTTTTCTAGGTCTCAACAACATTTATTTCTTCATGAAATTGATCATTGGCAGTGTTTGCATTTGTTTGAAGAGGATCAACATTGCTATTTTGAGCAATTGGTTCTTCAACGGTAGTGAATAAGTTTGAAAATGTTACATCTTCTGGTTCTTCACAATTGTTAGAAAGACAAGGAAGAGAAACTAAATGTTTAAACCATCCTATTAATTGAAATTCAGAAGGCAAATCTTTAGATTGAAATTGTAAACAAATTAATTTAAATTTAATAAGAAAATCGTCCAAAGACTTACCTTCAGATCTGTTGAATTTCCACGATCTAGGGTCTGTTGACCTTGCTGCCTACACCTACCTACTAGTTAGTGAAAAGAGCCTTTAACCCCACAAGGTGTGGTTGGTGGCAAGGAACTAAGAGGAGGGGCTGTCACCTATTCCTAACTCTCTCTGTTTAAGCAATCTCCTAGGTTAGCTATGGGGGGTGGTCCCTAAAGGAAAACTAAGCTAAAGATGTCAATTTTCTAGGAGAGTTGTTAGAGTTAAATAGATTAATTCTTAAGATTTATAAGCAAAAAATGATATGAGCAATAACCATCAATAAAATAATCATAAAGCTTATGAAAACCAGTGTCTCCAAAGTATTGCTCTTTAAAATGAAATTGTATTTGCTTAAATGAAGTAAAATTCTTTCCAATGTAAAGCAAGAGTAATCAATTAGTGATCTAGATATAAACAAGATGATAGAAAGACTTCAAGGTTAAACCAACATGCAATTAGCCTTGCAACATGAAATAAGAGTACCTGAAAAGGAAATGAGACTCATCAACCATTCATGAACACGATGATCGTTAAACATGAAATGGAGCTTGCTAAAGTAGACAATGTTCCAAGTACAAGAAAATTAAACTAAACTTGGTGCAAAAATAGATTGCAATACTTTCATGAATAGGAAATGATGTTGCACGTGAGACTCTAAACCATCAAGAAAACAAAAAATCAAGAACTTTGGAAGTAAAGTAAATGTGATGAAATAGTGCTCTTGGTTTATTTTATTAATTATCTCTGAAGCAAGGTTACAATTGAACTCTAATCCTTAGACCTCACCCTCACCCAAAGATTTGGATCTCACAGTGAGGTGTCCATAGAGGTAGAGGGTCCCTAAAAGGTCTATTCAACCAACTTAAGTTGCAGGTAAATTTTAGTGATGCTTGGGGTATGTAGGTAAATTAACCAAACATGAAAATTAACTTTAATTTGAAATGTACTTGCTTGACATGAAATAGAATGTTGCTTTATGAAGAAAAATTTCCCAAATACTTGATGCATGTAAGATGTGTTTAATGGTGAAACATAAGTAAACTTGGAACTATGTTCAAGCAAATAACATCAAGTAAAAAACGTTTGCATGCAAAAAATATTAACTTATTATGGATTTAAAACGTAATAAATCAAAGTAAAGAGCATGGGGAATGAGCGTGATGCATGATTGTGTTAATTCCCCAATTAAATGATATGCATGCAAGTGAAATAGATCAAATATCAAGCCACAAAGCCTCTCCAAAAGGTGGAGAGATAGGGATGCTAATGGGTAAAACCCACGCTCCCAAAGTCAAAATATTTATTATTTATTACAAGAAGGAGAAAATTATGAAGTCTTCTCTAAAATCCAAGGAAAGTCTTCACAATTTAGGCTTGAGCCATAGACCTTTCCTTGCTGAAAATTTCAGCAATTTGAGGCCCAAAAAAACTCAATAAAATGCATATTTTTCGAGGGAGAAGAAGAGAGGCAAAGCCTCTTTGAGTTCCACGGCCAAGAGAGAGAAGAGGTACAAAATGAACTCAGCTACCCTTAAGAAAAACTCGATTTTATTAAATAAATGTCCTCTAATGCTCACGGCCAAGGGAAAGAAATGATCTAAAAGTTGGAGCCCCAGTGTCCTGCATGCAAACTTGTAAGTAGTTTTATGAATATGAAACCTGCAAGTAGGTCCCCATTAAAAAAATTAATTATTTGAATAACTTTTACACCTGGTGGAATTTCTCCAAACGATTTATGGGTCTTGGAGATCTCATGTGTTCTAGCCCCTCCACAAAGTTTTAGAGCTATAGCACATCCGATGCTACCCAAAATCTCAACACTCCCTCTTAGCGAGGAATGTTCTCTAGCAACACTTCACCATTGAAGCATCACCCTGATCTCTGGCATCGGTCTCCGCACTGCTGATTCTTGGCTTGCTGCCCTCCATCCACTGCGCTGCTGTTTTCTGTACTGCTGCCCATGTCACTGCCACTGACACTGTCACATCTGTACTGCAACTCCCTCTTAAATTGCTACATCATGCTGCCTATAGCACTGCCACTACTAACTGTTGCATTGCAACTCAGTTGCTTAGAAGTAAACAACTGAAGGATAATCACCCAACAACTGACAAACAAGTTAGTCTGACTGCATCTCATCACTGAAGCATCCTCTGTTGCTGCTCTGCGTTGTGCCTCTAGAGCCTCTGTGCTGCTATTGCTCTGCACTACGTAAGCATTGCCCCTTTGCGCTGTTGAAGTCCCATCAGCCTCTGTGCTACTGCTTCCACGCTGCTGCTGCCACCGCACTGCGCTATTCCAATCTTCAACGTTCATGCACGGCCTTGTGCCTTCCCATGATCTTCTGCATCCACTGACTCTAGTCATTCTGCTACTGTCTTTAACGACTCCTGTAGCTCGTATGTGATCCAAGAGTTTGGGCACCTCAAGATCCTGCCGTCACCATCTATAGCTCAATGTACAGATCTATCTTGCCCTACCTCTTCTCTTGAGATACATGAACACTCATGGCTGTTGATTTTTGTAGCATCCGGAAGTGTTCCAAGTCTCAAGCTTTGCAGGGAGGCTTGGACAACAACATTCCAAAGAACTCAGAAACAGTTTGTGGAAATTCCACTCGGTTCATGACCTATTAAAATAATTAATTGTTTTAATGAAGACCCTAAGTTTAAACTTAGGGAAATGAAATAATTAAAGGGTATTAATAAGTCAGAGTGTGAATCTTCTAGAAAACATGGATCAAGTCAAAGTTTTAATTTTAGCCATTGGTTAATCTTCTAATTTGGGCCGTTGTTTCTCCAACGAGAAGGTTATAAGAGAAGGCTTGAGGGTCATTTGGAAAACAAGCTGGGCATACACTCAGTACCCGAAAGTGATCGATTATGAAGTAATAAAATTTGATTTCAGTGGGAGAGTTGCAGGGCGAAGAGTTTGCAGAAGCAGAAGGCAGAGGGAGTCAGTAGTGATCGAGATCAGGGATAGAGGGCAGCAGTGGGCCACTGGAGGAAGCGTGAGGCTGCAGCGCAGAGAATCCACACAGTCCCCACGCAGACTTATGCAGTCCAGCGCTAGGACTGCGTAGTGAAACACGTAGACAAGCACAGGAGCCAACAGGAGCTGATCAGGGTGTCAGAGAATTCTCTGAGAGAGCCGGAAATTCAATCTCAGGTGTTTTAGATTTTATATGCCATTATATTTTCCTATAAAGATATCATTTGCTAAAGAATTAATAAAACCCTCATCTGCTGCACTAGTTTTCCCGCATTGGGTTTTTTCGGGGACAATTGTCCAAAAATAACTATGTACATGTGATTGATCTGGTGCTTATGTGCTTTACTGTTTATTTCTCTGCATATGTAATTATGAATGTTGCTGTAGTATTTATTTCGATATTTGCCAAAAGATTTCTAAAAAATAACTTATTGAAATAATAAGTAGGAGGAATAAATCTATCACTGCAACTGTATAGTTTTTAGATTGAAAATTTTACATGGTATCAGAGCCAGAGATGAGTAATAGGAAGGGAGAATCGACTAGTGAACGAAAGTCTACTGCTGCAGCATCATCGCAGAAGGGTTCACGCAGTTCTCCAGGAATGGAAAGAAGCATGACAGAACAGATGGATCATGATGTCTCTGTGTTGGCATCTAGACTTGAGGAAGATTTTTCTTGCGTATCAAGCACTGCTTCTTCTGATGTCTGGTATATTGACAGTGGAGCCTCTGCTCACATGACTAGAGTACGAGACTGCTTTTATGACTACCAAGAAGAACAGATGAATTTCAAAATAACCATGGGTAATAAAGCAAAATGCACTCCTGTTGGGAGAGGTACAGTAGTTTTTTAGACCGAGGCTGGAAATAGAATCCGGGCCACTAAGTTCTGCATGTGTCGGGTTTGGAGATGAACTTGCTCTCAGTGTCTCAGTTTCAAAACCGTGGTTATGACATCTACTTTATTGATGATAGAGTCTACGTCAAACACCCCAGTTGGAAGAAGAAGGCACAGATCGGGGTGAGAAGCAACAAACTATACAAGTTACAGCTTGAGTCTCCAATGCACTGGTCGGCAGCGTAGATGAAACGGACCTGAATGAGCTATGGCATAGTAGAATGGGGCATTTGCATCATGGGGCATTGAGAACTCTCCAGAAGACTGTCATAGGTGTTCCAGAGCTGAGCACTAAACGAGATGATGTCTGCAAGGGATGTGTATTGGGAAAATATGCTAAGGCAGCATATGAGAGAAGTAACAATAGGGCCAATGGTGTATTGGACTTGATACATTCAGATATCTGTGGACCAATGTCCACTAGAGCTCTTAGCGGTGCTAAGTACTTCATCACCTTCATTGATGACCATTCAAGGAAAACCTGGATTTACTTCTTGAAGACCAAGGATGACGTCTTTTGTCGGTTCAAAGAGTTTAAGGCTCTGGTAGAAAATCTGACAGGGAAGCGGATCAAGGTATTGCGATCAGATAATGGTGGTGAATACATATATAAAGAATTCACTGGATTCTGTGTAGGGGAAGGCATCAAAAGGGAGTGGACAACTCCATATAATCTAGAGCAGAATGATGTGGCAGAAAGGAAAAACCGGATTGTTGTTGAAGCAACAAGAGCCATGTTGTATGACCAAGACATGCCCAAATTCCTGTGGGCTGAAGTGTATAAGACAACTGTCTACATTCAAAACAGGACTCCTCACGCATCACTAGGAAAGATCACGCTAGAAAGTGTCTTCATTGGCAGTAAGCCTGAAGTGAGTCACTTTAGGATCTTTGGCAGTACAACTTACTGTCATGTGCCCAGTGAGAATAGGAATAAGTTGGAGATGACTACAGAAAAAGGTTATTTGGTAGGATGCAGTGAGAATGCAAAGGCATATCGCATCTACATTCCTGAGAGTAGGAAAGTCATGGTGCGAAGGGATGTGAAGTTCATGGAGGAGAAGGCCTTTAGAAGATCTCGCGAGTTGCCTACTGCTACGCAATCTGAGGAAGAGCCTTTGGTACAGCCCCAACAACTAGCAGTAGAAAATTCAGTTGCCTCTCCAAGGCATAGGGATCCAAGGGATGTGTCTCCCGAGGATTTGCAAGAAGGAGAGCTGGTAGATCCACCCACTACCAGTGGGAAAACAAGCAGGGAACTTCGACAAATTCTGAAAGATGCAGAGGACTTTGTCGGAATCCCCTGAAATGAGAAGAGACAACGTACGCAGCCTGAGAGGTATCAAGCCTTGGTTGCTCAAGTCGGAGAACCTTCCAGTTTTCGGGAAGCAGCTCAGCGCCAGGTGTGGGTTGATGAAATGGTGGAAGAGTACAGTTCCATCATGACGAATGATGTCTAGGAAGTGGTCCCCAGACCCCAAGAGAGATCAGTTGTAGGATCCAGATGGATCTACAAGATCAAGTATGTTGCAGAGGACACCATCGAGAAATTTAAAGCTAGGTTTGTGGCTAAGAGGTATGCTTAGAAGGAATTGACTATGAAGAAACCTTCGCCCCAGTATCCAGGTACACCTCTATCAGGTTTGTTATATCCCTTGTTCCGCAGATGAGATGGGGAATTCACCAGATGGACGTCAAGACGACATTCTTGAACGGGGTGATAGAGGAAGAGGTGTATATAGAACAACCGGAGGGCTTTGAGACACATGATCAGAAGACTCGTGTGTAGATTGAAGAAAGCGTTATATGGATTGAAGCAAGCTCCCGGAGCCTCGTATGGTTGAATTGACAGCTACCTGCAGAAGATGGGATTCGTCAAGAGTGACGTAGATCCCAACCTCTACTATCTGAGAGTAGGGAGTGAGCCGTTGATACTGGTTTTGTATGTAGATGATTTATTCTTGACAGGATCATCAAGGCTCATCACAGACTGCAAGAAGAATTTGGCTGAAGAATTTGACATGAAGGATCTAGGACGGATGCCCTATTTTCTAGGGTTGGAAGTTTGGCAGCAGAATGGGGAGATCTTCCTTGGTCAAGGAAGATACATTACTGAGATTCTGAAGAGATTTCAGATGGAGGATTGTAGACCCATGACAACTCCAATGATCACCAACTGGAAGAAAATTGACATGTCCGAAGATGATGAGGCTGATCCTACTCTATATAGGCAACTCATAGGGTCATTGTTGTATCTGGTAAATACAAGGCCAGACATCTGTTATGCTGTAAATACCCTCAGTTAGTTCATGGTGGAACCAAAGAGGGCACATTGGGTAGTAGCCAAGCATCTTCTCACGTACCATTAAGGAACAATCGAGCTTGGATTGAAGTACACCCATAGCAATGATGTCAGGTTGAGTGGTTTCACCGACACAGATTGGGTTGGAAGTTCAGTAGATCGGAAGAGTACCAGTGGATATTGTTTCAGTCTAGGAACAGGAATGACTTCCTGGTGCAGCAGGAAACAGAAGTTCGTAGCACTGAGTTCAGCAGAAGCACTGTATATGTTAGCCAACACAGTTTCGTGCGAAGCCAAAAGGCTTTGAAAAATGTTAATGAACCTACTTAAGGAGAAAATGGAAGCGACCAACATCTTATGCAATAATCAGAGTTGCATCAAGCTCTCTGAAAATCCCGTGTTTCATGATAGTTCGAAACATATTGACATCAGGTGTCACTTCATCAGGGACTATGTACAACGTGGAGCTGTTCAGTTGCAGTACACTATAACAGGAGAACAAGTGGCAGACATCCTCCTGAAGGCTCTAGGGAAGACAAAGTTTGTCTACCTCAGAGAGAAAATGGGGATGATGAAGAATCCCTTCCAGTAGTAGGAATGGATAGAATCAATATTCAAAGGGAGCTGTGGTACAAATGCAACAGTGACAATGGCAGTGTCAAAGGCAGCAGTACAGAGGACAACAATGCAACAGATGAGGGGCAACGTTCAGAGATCAGCAACGCAGAGGGCGTTTCAAAAGCAGAGCACCATGCAACAGACATATTGTTGGAAAACCTTCCTCGCTAAGAGGGAGTGTTGATTTTTGTAGCATCCGGAAGTGTTCCAAGTCTCAAACTTTGCAGTGAGGCATGGACAACAACATTCCAAAGAACCTAGAAACAGTTTGTGGAAATTCCACTTGGTTCATGACCTATTAAAATAATTAATTATTTTAATGAAGACCGTAAGTCTAAACTTAGGGAAATGAAATAATTAAAGGGTATTAATAAGTCAGAGTGTGAATCTTCTAGAAAACATGGATCAAGTCAAGTTTTAATCTTAGCCATTGGTTAATCTTCTAATCTGGGCCGTTGGTTCTCCAACGAGAAGATTATAAGAGAAGGCTTGAAGGTCATTTGGAAAACAAGACGGGCATACTCTCAGTACCCCAAGGAGATCGATTCTAAAGTAATAGAATTTGATTTCAGTGGGAGAGTTGCAGGGCGAAGAGTTTACAGAAGCAGAAGGCGGAGGGAGTCAGTGGTGATCGAGATTAGGGACAGAGGGCAGCAGTGGGCCACTGGAGGCAGCGTGAGGTTGCAGCGCAGAGAACCCACACAGTCCCCACGTAGACTTACGCAGTCCAGTGCTGGGATTGCATAGTGAAACACGTAGACAAGCACAGGAGCCAACAGGGGCTCTTATCAGGGTGTCAGAGAATTCTCCGAGAGAGCTGGAAATTCAGTCTCAGGTGTTTCAGATTTTATCTGCCATTATATTTCCCTGTAAAGATATCATTTGTTGAAGAATTAATAAAACCCTCATCTGCTGCACCAGTTTTCCTGCATTGGGTTTTTCCAGGGACAATTGTCCAAAAATAACTGTGTACATGTGATTGATTCTTGTGCTTATGTCCTTTACTGTTTATTTCTCTGCATATGTAATTGTGAATGTTGCAGTAGTATTTATTTCGATATTTTCCAGAAGATTTCTGAAAAATAACTTATTGAAATAATAAGTAGGAGGAATAAATCTATCACTGTAACTGTATAGTTTTTAGATTGAAAATTTCACAATGGCCACATCATCTTCGCTTCCATCGTCCCCTTTCGCTGCTGCTGCCATGGAATCCGAATCTTCCTTGCCCTTCCTCTTAGGACAAGTATTGGCGAAGTGTCCCAATTTCCCACATCTGAAGCACCGGACCTTGGATAGGTCCTTCTTCTTCTTCCCTTGCTGTCGCTGTCCCTTAGATGCTTGGGCTGCATCTTCCTCCTCCTCTTTCTTTATTTTGACGACTCCACTGCTGAATTCCCTCTTGGTTATTCTCCAGATCTCCTCTTGACTAAGGATTGCCCACATGTCTCCCCAATTTGGGAGTTGTGCTTTGCCCAAGATACTTTGGACAAAGGTCTCCCACTCGTCGGTGACTGCGTTCAGGGCAGTCCTCACTATGAGCCCATCATCCGAAGTTGCCCCCATGGCAATCAGTTGGTCTTAGATAGTCTACAATCTAAAGAGGAAGGGATTGATCTCCTCTCCTTTGTGCATCTGGAACATCCGCATATAGTTCTCCAGAAGCATCTTCCTTTGGATGGAGCTACCTTGATATAGCGTGGTCAATGCTGTGCACACCTCATTTGCCGTCTTCTTCTCGGCAATATGTAGGACCATGCGATCTTTCACTCCATCCATGATCAAGTGCTTAGCCTGCGCCTGATTTTCATTGAATTTCTTCAGAGCATCAACATCGGTAGGCACAACTACGAAATTCTCAGCGTGGTCTCTGATGCTGTACTCCTCCACGACTGTCTAACCCATCCTGATCTCTAAGTTCGTATGGGCCATCCCTGCTCAAACAAGTCGAAGCAAGTGCTCTTCTCCCTTCTGTTGCTGCTATACTCAACAAAAGACTGGATCTGGGTTTCTTGGCGATAGAAACCCTCTAGAGTAACTGCTTCCTCTGACAAATGATTTCCCTTTCGGAAATCCTATGCCAATTCTGTTGAATCAACCCTCTACGATCACTCCTCTTGATCAAATCTCAGATTTCTTGGCAATAAAATCTGTTGAGGGACTATTTCCCCCTACTTTGTCAACTTTGCTAGGCGTTGTTTTGTAATGAAAGAACCGATGCCCCACCAACAACTTTGAAGATTAGAAACTGCACTTCCAGCCCCAGCAACTGGCACAACGTCACTCCAACTTTGACTGCGTCAGCTTTGCGTGAGCATAACAGGCTTTGTGTCACGCACTAGGGCCTGCATTAGCCTCTGCGTCAGCAGACTAGCTCTGTGTCACCCTTTTGTTGGGTCTGTGGTGTCCCTCTGGTGCTGCGCTGCCTCTTCCTGGATCTGTGAGCTTCAGCTGCCCTCCCGCAACAAAAATTCTTCAGCCTCTTACTAATGGCTTCAGCTTGATTTGCAATCGCTCTGATACCATGTGAAAATTTCTGAACACAGAAACCCTACTGCAAAATATTGATTTACTTCTCCTACTTGATTTATTATTCACAAGTTATTTAATTGAAATATTTAGAAAACATCAAAGTAAACATAATTTGCAACCTACACATATATAGATCATTTATTGAAACATAGCGCACATAAGACAAAGGACACACATGATTTTTCAGACAAATGTCCTCGGAAAAACCCAATGCGGGGAAACTGGTGCAACAACTCTTTGAGAGTTTTATTATTAAGCATCATCTGAATACATCAAGGGCACCAGTAGTGGTTTGCTCGATATAGAATTTCATGACAGTACAGAAAAATATGGCTGATTAAAACCCTTAAGGAATCACTGAATACGAGCCCTTTCTAGCCCACTGGAACGCCAACGCTGTCCCTCCAGCCTTTGCATCAACCTTTCCTACCCAGCACGGCCTCTGCACAACCTTTGCGCAGCACAGGGTGCCCCTGCATCACCCTTTTGGGCTATGTGCTGCCTCGCGTGAACCTTTGCGCTGCCTCTGCATCAACCTGGCTGGACTGCGTCCCTCCTGCTGGTCTCTGTGCTGCCTGGTATGGATTTGCCTCTCTAATTTTATGTATTCTCGGCCTCGAATTAGAACATCCCTTGCCGATCTGCCCCTCACCAACACTGCAAGCTCACTTGAAAATTCTCAGCAAACCACGCCCCAGAATTTCGACTTAGCTCAAGTGCTACTGCAATGTGTGTGTTCTCCAACCGTCCCCAAGCCTTCCTTCAATACTTTTCTCGTTGAGAAATCAACGACCGTGATCTAATCCCTAATCAACGTCTAAGATTAGAGAAATCTTGATCCATGTCACTTAGAACATTCTCACCACATGTGTAAATTAATTCACTTTAATTTTTCAATTTCCCTAAGTTAGACTTAGGGTCCCCATTAAAAAACTTAATTATTTGAATAACTTTTACACCGGGGGGGAATTCTCCAAACGATTTCTAGGTCTTGGAGATCTCATGTGTTCTTGCCCCTCCCCAAATTTTCGGAGCTAGAGCACATCTGATGCTACCCAAAATCTCAACATTGCCATCCTGAATGCCTTCTCCAATGAATCGGGTTCCCTAGGGCGAACCTCATGTTGGATGTTATCCTTTAAAGTCCCTATGAAAACATCAATCTTGTGTTCCTCTGGAAAATTAGCTACCCTTATATTCAATTTTTGGAAGTCCTCAATGTGCTCCACCATTGAACCCTTTTGTTTGAGATTTATCAATTGGCTAAAGAAGGTGTTGTTCTTTGTATCCTCATAATGTGATATTATTTCCTCCGTAAAAATTGACCAAGTGACAATTTGTTTACGAGAGCAAAGCCATCGATACCATACAACTGTATTTTGTTCTAAATATAAAGTTGCAATACATACCTTTTGTGTGTTTTGCACATTATGGAGATCAAAATATTGTTCCATCTGTAGTATCCATGTTACGGGATCCTTGCCATCAAACTTCCTCATATCGATCTTTGGAATATGGTGGGTCTTCAATCCAACGTTAGAGTTTATGAAATCATGATTAACGTTTATTTTGTTCTCATCATGAGTTTCCTCTACTACCTTTTCGCCATTAGGAATCATTTCTTGTAGCAACTTTGTCAAACCTTCCTTCAAACCTTCCATGTCTGCTTTTAGTTTTTCTTCTATACCATCGATCTTAGCTTCCATGCCATTCTTCAAACCATCCATCTTAGCTTCCACGTCATTCATCTTGGCTTCCATGCCATTCTTCAAACCGTCCATCTTAGCTTCCACGACATTCATCTTGGCTTCCATGCCATTCTTCAAACCATCCATCTTAGCTTCCACGCCATTTATCTTAGCTTCCATTCCTTTCTTCAAACCATCCATTTTAGCTTCCATTTCATTTTTGGTTACTTTTTGCGTGAGCGACATTTGTTGCACTTGGTCTCGTAATTTTGATACATCATGTTGCACTTCTTCCTCTTCATGTGTCATAGTAAATATTTTTGGGGGCTTAATGGGTGTCGAATTATTTTTGGGAGGCATTATATAATCCAATACTTATATCTATGCTTCAATATGCCCTTGGAATCACTTCAAACTGCTTTTTCAAACACACATTATGCAATTTACAAAAAACAAATACACACCTTTTTCTTGTTTTTTAGGCGGTCGATATTGAACCTGAATTATCTCTGTGAGTTCGGATATTAAATATCTGAAATTCGGTCATGTAGTATCCCTCTGAGTCTTCTTTCCAATGCCACAGGTGAGACCTAATTTGGATTCTTCAAGACTAAGTTATGCCCGATCTCCGATAATGACCTAACTATGGGCTGGTTCAGTAGAGTGAACTTGTACAGCATGCCACGTGACACGGTTTTGACCTTCGGCTCTGAAATCGATACATAAGAAACTACAACCCGTTCACTTTCAGCCACTTTTTACAGAATTCCAATTTGATGCCTGAAACAAAAGTTATGATGGTTTTCCCTCAGTCACCTGTTTGAGATGAAATTCTGGAGCTTGTAAAAACCCTAACTTCCACAGATCATATCTCCGAAAATATTGCAAACCAAGGTTTGGAATTTTTACACGACGTTCCTCAGGATTTCGGCTCAAATGGGTTTTTTTTAGCTTCTGAGCCTTTGTAGAAAAAAAGTTATAGCGAAAATTCCACGATGACTTGTTTGCAGTAGTGAAACCCTAGAATCCAAAGCTCTGATATCAAATGTTATGAAACCAGCTCACAAAATAGAAGAAAAGATAGATCAACGACTTAGAAATCAGCCTCTTCGAGGGGGAAACCTCCTTTACATTACATAAATGAAAAATTCATGGATGATTCAAATGACAAAACCTCCTTTCTATATATAGGAGTCCATGGGGTCACAATATAATCCTAGCCGACCTAACAACAATAATTTAAAGGCTCAACAATAACAATAGTGGGCTTTTATAGGTACAATAATAACAATATGGGGATTACAGGGGTACAACAATACCAATAAGGGGGCTACACTAACAACAATAAGGGACTACACTAGTAATATAGGGACCTAACAGTATACTTCTATCAGATCTGTGATATCCTTTGCAGTGCAAATGTAATGGGAGATTCACCAGATGGACGTCAAAGCTGCATTCTTGAATGGGGTGATAGAAGAAGAAACATATGTTGAACAACCACAGGGCTTTGAGACACATGAGAAGAAAACTCATGTATGTAGGCTGAAGAAAGCCTTGTATGGGCTTAAGCAAGCACCTAGAGCTTGGTATGGTCGAATTGATGGTTACTTGCAGAAGATGGGATTTTTCAAGAGGGACGTAGATCCTAATCTCTACTATATGACAGTAGAGAATGAGCCTATAATTTTGGTATTATATGTAGATGACTTATTTCTGACAGGTTCATCTAGGCTCATCAAGGACTGCAAGAAGAACTTGGCAGCAGAATTCGACATGAAAGACTTGGGGCTGATGCATTATTTCTTGGGGTTGGAAGTCTGGCAGCAGAAGGGAGAAATATTCCTTGGACAAGGGAGATATGCTACAGAAATTCTGAAGAGATTCAGGATGCAGGATTGTAGACCCATGGCTACTCCAATGGTTACCAATTGGAAAACGATTGATGTCCCTGATGACAAAGAAGTAGACCCCACCTTGTACAGACAACTCATAGGATCTCTTATGTATCTGGTCAACACTAGGCTAGATATTTGCTATGCGGTCAACACCCTTAGTCAGTTCATGGTGGAACCAAAGAGGGCACACCAGGCAATAGGCAAGCACGTTCTCAGATATATACGGGGAATAGTCGAGCATGGATTAAAGTACATCCGAGGCAATGACTTTAGACTAAGTGGATTCACTGACGTAGATTGGGCAGGAAGTTCAGTAGATCGAAAAAGTACCATAGGGTATTGTTTCAGTATTGGATCAAGAATGACCTCGTGGAGCAGTAGGAAACAAAAGTCCGTAGCACTAAGCTCAGCTGAAGCCAAATATATGGCGGCAAGCACGACATTGTGTGAAGCCATATGGCTTAGAAAGCTGCTTGTGAATCTATTCAGGAGAAAGATGGAAGTGACCTATATTTTGTGTGATAATCAGAGTTGCATCAAGCTCTGAGAATCCGGTTTTTCATGATCGGTCGAAGGACATTGACATTAGGTGTCACTTTATCAGAGACTGTGTCCAGCAGGGAGCGGTACAGTTACAGTACACTCCTACAGGAGAATACGTGGTAGACATTCTCACCAAGGCCCTAGGGAGAACAAAGTTTGTTTATTTTAGGGAGAAGATGGGGATGGTTGAGAATCCGTTTTAGTAAAAGTGGATAATGAAGCACTTGAGAGGGAGTTGTAGTATAGATGCAACAGTGATAGTGGCAGTATCATGGGCAGTAGTACAATGGACTTCAACAGCGCAGAGGATGCTTCAGAGACAGAGCAGTGTGCAATAGACATTATTGCTAGAGCACTTTCCTCGCTAAGAGGGAGTGTTGATTTTGTAGCATCAGAAAGTGCTTTAAGTCTCAAATTTGTTGTAGAGGCTTAGACACTTGTATTCCAAAGAACCTAGAAATCGTTTGTGGAAATTACACTCGGATGTTGTTATATTTGAAAAATTAATTATTTTAATGAGGACCCTAAGTCTAATCTTAGGGAAATTAAACAATTAAAGGGTATT
This sequence comes from Pinus albicaulis, assembly GCA_034641835.2. Taxonomy (NCBI): domain Eukaryota; kingdom Viridiplantae; phylum Streptophyta; class Pinopsida; order Pinales; family Pinaceae; genus Pinus; species Pinus albicaulis. The sequence continues at coordinate 1,268,090,566 of CM076584.1, forward strand.
AAATAAAACAGAGTATGAATCTTTTAGAGGACATGGATCAAGTCATGTTATGATATTAGCCATTGATTAGAGATCTAATCTGGCCCGTTGATTTCTCAATGAGAAGACTATAAAGAAAGGCTTGCGGGTCATTTGGAAAATACACTAGTTCAGATACTCAGTTGCCAGAGCAAATCGATTTTCTCAGTGGTCGAAGTTCGGCAAGATAAAATCAACTCAGAGGGAGAGTTGCAAGTGGAGGAGAAGCAGAGAGGGTTCAATAGCGATCCAAGGTGCAGGGGCAGGTGACATAGCACTAGGAAGAGACGACACAGAGGCTGGGAGGGAGCAGCGCATAGGGGTTACGCAGTCCTCACGCAGATTCAGCGCAAATGGTGACGTAGGGGGCTCAGGAGGGTCCTTCCAGGGTTATTTGTCATATGTCTATTTTGTGAGAAATTTCTCCAGTGTTATCATAATTTCTCTTCGTCACTTATGACTGTAAATTGTACAAGAAGATTCTACTGAATAATAGAAACCCTCATCTCTTGCATTGGTTTCCCCGCATTGGGTTTTTCTGGGGACAATTGTCCAAAATATTTGTGTCATTTATGTTCTAGTATTTTCCTTATTGTTTTGCTCAGTAATTATATGGGGAAGTTTGCATTCGAATTTATTTCAATATTTACTGAAGAGATTTCTGCAAATAACTTATTTATGAATAATAAGTAGAAGAAATAACATCAGATAATGCAGTAGGATTTCAAGTTGAAATTTTCACACCGCAAAGCTGGAGTACAGCTTGAAGGCGAGGCCTTGGGTGAGTCCTAGTGTCTAGAGTCATTGTATATTACCATACTAGATCACTCGTAAAGTTTCGTGGAATTTGGTTAGGTCTAGGAGGTCTTTTTAAAATTTTAAAATTTCTTGCAGGGAGGAAATTGGAATAAAATTTGTATATGAAATGTAATAAGTGGGGTATAGAGAAGTTGAATGGGGTATGAGTAATAAAATTGCACCTCTCACTCTCAACTTCTACTGTGAGACACTTTGAAGGGTTAAAAATTTGTTTTAGACCCTCAAAACCCACTTTCCCTAAGTTTAGTGGGAAATCTGGCAATTAATTAAGCCAAAAATAAATTTAAATAGAGAAAAATAAATGCTCCATGTGAGAAAATGACATGGAAATGACTTGAAAATTATTCCAAGTCAAAGAGTTGAGTCAAGGGACATGTGGAGGATGATTGAGCACCTTACATCATAAATGCACCACTCCCACAAGGAAATCGAATTTATTGCACTTAATTATGAAGCTGCCTACTTGGAAAATCGAATTTTGGGGGATTTAATGCACACAAAGGAATATTTGATGGAATATTTTGATGGAGAATTTCATGGACGCTTGTCTCACCTTAGCTCCACTTCTTCTACTCTTGGCATATCCACTTGGAGATTTCGAGTTGCACTTGGAGGCCCACGTAGTTCACGATGAAGATCTTCGTTGGGAACATTGAGATCATCGTTTGAGGTGGAACTTCATGGCTAGTTGGATGGGGAGTTAACTCCCTCTCATTGCACACTTAGAGAATTCGATTTCTTGGTGGGGATTGCTCATGCCACATATGGAGTTCGATTTGGTGGAGGCTCTACACTTGTAATCTCTCATCCGCACTTGTAACTCGACTTGCTCTTGTTGGGATTTCCTCCATGGCCACTTGTCATATGGTTGCTATATTGGGATTTTCTCCCATTCTCCTATATAATTGAGCCTTGGGCTCTCATTTTGTATCTTTGCAACGAGCTATTGTGTTTGGGGAAGCTCTGCTTCTATGTACTCTTGTTCTTCATTTGAATAAAACTACTTTGGGGTTCATTCATGACTTTTATTCCATTGGAGCATGTGCTTTGTTTATTTATGGTATAATCTTCTCTACTTGTGCCTTTGAGTTGTGTTCCATTTCTCATATGCTTTTATAGAGTTGTATATGTAGAGCTATCTTACATTTACAATTGATTTATGAATATGCTCTAGGTGTAGACTATCTCTAGTTGTTTTCATATAAATTTCTTGAGTTATCTCACCATTGTTTATTGATTTAATCCATATGAGCTAATGTGTGTTGGAAGTTTAGTAGAGGACCATTTTTGGATCAACTAGCAAGCGTGAGGGGAAGTCTTCAAGAGACCAACCCACTCTTGGCATTGTTTTCAATGAGCTCTCATCGTTATTTGAATCTCATAAGTCTAATCTTTCGAAGTGCTTGTTCTTGCAGGGTTCTCCTTTTTACATAGTTTGTGCATAAGTCAAAATATCAAAAAACAATTTATTGATCGTGTGCTTTTATTTTCTTATCTAGCTAATTGAGAGCTTTTCACAAGCTAGACAAGTGATGGGGTCCTTTCCCATCATTTGATTTAGTCTTTTGTACATTGTTTTTTAGTATATTCACTTATTTGCATGCTCTCTTTTGCACACTAACCATGTCTTAGTTTTGTAGCCTTAACAATCTTTCTTGTAGTTTCCCTCAAGCGTTCAAGCTCACTATCAAGTAGGCTGTGGGAATTTGTAGGACTTATCAAGGAGGCTAGGCTGCACTTTTTGGGAGCTTGTTCTTTCAGGTTGTATAATCATTTCACCTCTCTTGAGGCTCCTATAGTTTGAAGGGGATTCTGTGTTCTTGCTAGATCTCATATTGTATAATTCCTTTTCTTTCTTGGGCAGCTCTCTCAGAGGCTCTAACCCCATTGTAACATCATAATAAAAAAATTCCTTTTCATTGTTGGGGGAGCATGGGTTTTACCCATGGCATCCTATTTCTCCATTTAGGGAGAAAAGCTTGTGGGTGGATTTTGATTGTTAACATTTCCATTTCTCTCATTTTTCACACATATGCATGCTCTAATTGGAAAGTAAAACAAATCACATTTCCTTTCTTAAAGTTTCCTTCAAGCTTGCATCATTTATCTTTGTTGCTACAAGCTACAAGTTCACATTCTATTTCAAAACAATTTATTCTTATGCAAGCAACTTTCTTATATCTAAGCAATCTTTGATACATTTAGCTTGGTATTTGTCTAATAATCATCTATGATTCATTTTATTGCTACATTTTTATATCTTGAATATTGAAGCGTTGTGTATTGGACACGTGTATTTTCCAAAACAACTATTTACTTTCATAACAAGCTAATCATCTTTTCTCAAGTTAAAGTTCTTTTTTGCAAAGCTATTGTGAAGCGAATAAAGTTCCTTCTCAGGTTAAAATACTCCAGGACACTTGGAATACAAAGATATCCATGAGGATACAAATATTATATTATAAAAGATATGAGATAGATAGATAGATGATAAAATGTTACAATGAGGCCCTGCTTATATACCTACGCAGGTGACCTTTCATGACTGGGCATGTCTCTTAGACATGCCCTTTCACTAACTTAATGACTACTTACATAATCCTTAATTGACTATTTAATAATTATATTTGTTATATTCGTTATGAATTATATTCATAAAATTGCCCCTTCCTTCAAAAGCTTTGTCCTCAAAGCTTATAGTTGACACTTTTCTTCAGTTCAATCACACATTGTTTTCTTCATTTGCTTTTGTCACAATTTAATATATCAACTTTTATTTATTTATTTGTTACGAATTGGCCCTTCCTTCAGAACTTTGTCCTCAAAGTTTTATGGACAATAATTTCTTCATCTTGTATTTGTTAAAATACTATAATTTTCAGGAAATCTTCCTCCCTTCAATTCTGAATTAGATGCCATTTTACTTCGTTGATAATTTCGTTAATGATACTTCACTAAGGAGTTTATATATTCTTTGTATGACCTTTTATATCTCTATTAAAATATCCTTCTTGACTTATAATTTTTACTTTTATTTTCTTCTTAACTTTATAACTCCTTTTATATATATATAACTTTATCTTTTTATAAATATAACTTTGAAAATCTATATAAATTCCCTTTATAGTTTGGATTAGGATTGGCTAAACTTAAACTTTTAATGACTTGACCCTTTTAAAATGCTCCTAAATATCTCTTTTCTTAAAATGGCTTGGAACTTGTTTACAATTTCTTTTAATTTTTCTCCTTCAAAGATCGAATCCTTTTTGTCTTTATCGATAATTTTATTAAATAGTACTTTGATTCTTGGGATTTTTATTTTAATTACCTTAAAGTAGCCCTTGTTTTATTTTCCCTTTTATAATAATACTTTTTCCAATAATTTTCTCAGAATTTTCTAATAATATATATATATATATATATATATATATATATATATATAACTTCAATATATATAATTATGCACTTTTTATAAGATCCCTTTTTATTTATTTATTTATTTTTTTTCTAAACTTTGTTGGTTCTACCTATTTATATAGATATAAACAAGGTACTTGTGCGTATCTTTTACAACCACAAGTATATATATTTTTTTAATATAACCTTCACTTTTTAATTAATTAAATTATCCCCCTTTTTTTTAATTAATAATATCCAATTTTTTGTTTGTTTGTTGGTACTATATAATTTGTATGATTGATATTCAAGCCCACTCCTCACTTAACAATGGACACCCTTATTTTTAATTAACTTTAAACTTAAGGATATGTGACTGCATAGACAGTCACGACTTTTATGATGGGGTGTTCCATTTAGAATTTGTTCCACTTATGCAACAACGTAGTTATGGATAATCGCAAGGATTATTTTCAAGAAATTCCAGTCACGGAACTTGAAACCCCAACTTCTCAACCTTGGATCATATGGTAGAATGATTGTTATGCCCAGAAATAATACAACTCGTTCATGGAGATTATACCAGAGATGCAGCGAATAGGGATGCGATGGAGTGCGGCGTCAGATTTGGATTTGGAGTGAACACCAGTTTCAAAGACTACTAATGTCACGAAATCGGTTGATATAGGGCAACAATAATGATGAAAAATGTAGTTGCAGCTTTGGCTGGAGTCATTGCTATGCGGCTCACGATTTCCTTGTGTTTGCAATTGTGGCTAGATTCGGTTGCCTCTGTGGACACGTCAGAGGAATCAACTGGCCCGTTGGGTGTCAGTGGCTAAGAAACCGGTCAGGCAAGGTAAGTTAGTTTGTTTGTATATATAATTTTTTTTTTTAATTATATATGTAATTTTCTTTTTTTAATTATATTTTTTTTATAACTTTTTTTTTATAATTCCTTCATAATATATATACGCTCTTCCTCCTTTCTAGTTTTTTTTGTTATCACCTTTTTTTAGTAAATATAATTTTTTTTTTCTTCTTTTCTTATATATAATGAAGTGCTCGATAGGCCACCGGTTCGCTGGGCACGGTGTGCTCTGTTCGTTGCGGTCAGATTAATGCGGTTTGTCGTTTGGTTTTTTTTTTCCAACGACTCTTTTTTTTTTTTAAATATTATTTTTAACTCTTTTTGTATTTTCCTTTTATATAATTTCTTTTCTATTACCCCCTTTCTTTTAACTTCTTTCTTTCTTTCTTTCTTCTCTTTTTTTTTTTTTCCTATCTATTTGTTTAATTTTAATGGCCAAAGGCCTCTGAGTAACTCAGCAATGGAGAAACTCCAAAGTTTGTAGCGAAATGCTTTAGTCACGGCAACAAGGTTGACGATTTTTATGGTCAAAGACCTGGATCAGAGAGCGTGGCTCTGTGCAACGCTTAAGCGACCGAAGGCTCGAATTGCTCTGATACCAAATGAAGCGAACAAAGTTCCTTTTCAGGTTAAAATACTCCAGAACACTTAGAATACAAATATATCCATGAGGATACAAATATTATATTATAAAAGATATGAGATAGATAGATAGATGATAAAATGTTACAATGAGGCCCTGCTTATATACCTACGCAGGTGACCTTTCATGACTAGGCATGTCTCTTAGACATGCCCTTTCACTAACTTAATGACTACTTACATAATCCTTAATTGACTATTTAATAATTGTATTTGTTATATTCGATATGAATTATATTCATAACATATTGTGGGCATCAATCTCATTTCAATTCACTTTCAAGCATTGCATTTATCTTGGGAAATGTTACATGCGTTTTATTTTCTCATTTTGCAATCACATAAATTTCAAGCTTCATTTGCTTTAGTTGGTTATTGCTTCATCATTTGTCAAAGCAATTATTTTTAGCAACTCAAAATCTTATATTTTCATGAAGCTTATGTATCTTGTCTTACTTTGAGCAACTATACAAGTGATCTTGTTGAGCATGTTTAATTGATACAATTCCATCTTTTACAAAGCAGTTGCAAACTCACTTGCATAGCATATTAAGCATTTTAAAATAGTTGCATCTTAAATTAATTTACCTCCAAGCATAAGCTTGGTTGAAAGACATTTTTAGAGACCCCTTTCTTCCATCAACTTGAGGGACATAGACCCTCTTATGTGGTTAACACGATGACCTTGCAATCGTCAAAGCCACAGTGTCTGCAGCACCGGAGACATCGGGTGAGTTGGGTAATCCAGGGAAGGTATCATTAATTAGCCTTTGCTGTCTTTCTCATGGACCCCTTCCACAACTCACATAAGAGACTTGTTCCAAAATAGTCGAGAGAAAGGTTACATCCAGAATATGCATTTAGATTAAAAGTAACCAAGATAATTGTATCAAATTTTATTTTAGGTGCATTTCATATTAATACATCTTACTACTTGCGAATAATACATGCACTTGTCATTAATGAATATGTGTTGAATTGAATACTTTGTTTAGGCAAGTATCATCTCATTTTTATTTTGCAAGAAGAATTCTAAGTGGTTTCATTTGCAAGATATTTCCATATTGATTCCTTGCATGCTTTGGATTAGTAAATGATCATATATTTTGAAAGCATCTTGCATTGATATTGTATATTGCTAACATTTCTTGACAGGGTTGTTTGTGCTTCAATTTGAAGCACTTTATTTTATTGTGAGCAAGTATCATTCATTTTTAGAGCAATATTTGAAGGCACTGGTTTTATATATGCTAATCATTATCTCATGTGTTGATGGTTATTGAAGTTCATTTCGTATTATATTGCTCATCTTATTTGCTCACAATCTAAAGTAATCCAATTGTTACATCTCCTAGAAACCTTCTAACCTAGTTTTCCGTTTAGGGACCACCCCACTTAGATGATCTAGGAGATAGCTTAAATGGAGAGAGTTGGGAATAGGTGACAACCCCATCTCTTAGTCTTGACACCAACCACACCTTGTGGGGTTAAGGGCTTTTCTCACTAACTGGTAGGTGTTTGTGATAGGCGACAACAACAGGTTGTATGGAATTGTTTGTAATATTCCTAATTATCACCGCTAATTGGAATATTTGATTTTTGTATAGTTTTGCCGCCTATAGTTAATTAATAAATAAAAGTGAGAAAAGAGGGGTCAACTCACTTAAATAAAATAAAGTGCTTCCCTAGTAGGAGCAACGTTATAACTTAAAGGGGAGCCTTGGGGGTCCACACCACGTATGAGGGAGGCCTCACGTAGCCTCTAGGAGCATCTGCGCAGACTTGGGAGGAGCACGTGGAGAGAGGGGGACCACGTTAGGGTTTTTTGAGGAGAGCTAGCATTATAAAAGGTGGGAGAGCCATTTCATTTGGCATTCTTGTGTTGATGATATTTGAGCTAGACTTCTGTCTTCTTGAGCACGCTGGCTGTTTAGCCTGTCTGCAGCACTGTTTAGTGCGATTGAGTGTCTCCGGTCGGAGATCTCGCCCTTAGCCCCAGGGGACTTCGAGTGCCTGCTCGGGCAAGGTCTTTTCTACAGTTTTCAGCGGAGGATTTGGTTGTTGATTTGCGGAGGAGCTGGGCTTCTTTTGGTGACTGCGCAGTCCCTAGGAGAGAGGACGCAGTTCTTGGAGGAAGTGTTCTATTGCGGTGTTTTCTGCAGGAGATTCAGTGAGATTCGGTGTGGAGGTTCAGTCTTCATCCGTGGGAGATTTTCCGGGGAGTTTGTGGCCTGATTTTAGCATATATCATTTTGCATCTGCGCTGGGCCTGGAGGGACAACGTTTTTCCTTGAGGAGGGTTTCTGAGGTGATTTTCGGAGGCTGACCATTTTCTATATGGTTTCTGGGTTTTGTCCGGGGTGGTGAGTTCAGGAGTTCTGCAGATTTTCAGCTCATTCCGGTAAGGGGATCAGCCCCTAGCTCTAGTCCATTCCAGCAGCAACAGTTTACGGCAGTTTCTTCTAGCAGCTGGGATGCAGTTTCTTGTAGCAACCATTTCTTGTTTTCTGAGAGGGTTCTTCACTTGCCTCGTGCAAGGATAGGTGCTATTATTCTGATTATCCATTGTATCTCATTATATTCTCAGATTAATAAAATGGCTTAGCATTTCCGGCATTTTTATGTGTACTTGCTTTATGTTCTATTTCCGGCATTTTCTATATTATTGTATGCTTGTATTGCTGTCTATTTCCCTTTCGGGATATTACATTGTTAGCTCCCTCTTGATTCCTACCTCTTTGCAGAAACCCTTGAACTCCCTAGAGGTATACTCTCCTCCATTGTCTGATCTTAAGACCTTGATCTTCTTCCCTATTTGTTTTTCAACCGGAGCTTTGAATTGTTGAAACCTACTAAAGACGTCATCCTTGGTGTTTAAGAAGTAGATCCAAGTCTTGTGAGAGAAATTAGTAATAAAGGAAACATAATACATGCTTCTTGTTATTGATGCTACTAACATCAGTCCACAAACATGTGAATGTACTAGCTGTAGAATCCCTTAGATCTATGCTAGCTGCTTGGAAAGGCAGACTTGGCATGCTTGCTAAGCATGTACCCTTTGCATATTCATTGTTGTTCAATGTTGAACCATGGAAGACTTGTGACTATCTCCCTTGGAATAGGCAATGCTCCATAATGCAGGTGCCCTATCCTCTTGTGCCACAACTCACACAAACTATAAATGTTATGAACTAGTGCTAGAACAGGTTCACCCTGTCACTTGTACAAATTTCCTTTCCTAACTCCTATCGCCTGTACTGCTTCTATGCTAGATTATTGAATATCTCTCTTGGTTCCTTCAACACTGTTTGTGAGTTCTTTGATCTTCCTTTCTCAAAAAACATATTTCTTAAGGTAGACTTTTTTGTGATTTCATAGTTCACAGTTTATTTATTTTTTCACTTACCTTTTTGATAATTAGTAAACTCATAAAGTGTGAAAAATCCCACCAGAAAAATATTCTTCCGCTCACTTCTTCAATAAATAGTAAGATTGCGGAGTGCGAAAATCCCACTGGAATATAATAATAGCCTTACTCAACTTCAATTTGAATTTGACTTCTTAAAATAAACCCTTATTGCACTTCTTTTCAGAATTCGTAACTTTATTTTTCTTGGCATATAATAGTTGACACCTTTATATTTTTGATACTTCTTTACTCTTGTTATGCTTGAACTCTTCCAAAGTCTCTTTATTTGTTACCTAATTTCTTTAACAGGGAAATAATGATCTTATTTTTATGATTAGACTTGGTTTAACAATCATTCATATGTCAAGATGTCTTAAATTTCCAAACGATGATTTTGATAATTTTAAACAGATGCTAAAGAGACTTGGTTAATAAAGCTTTCCAGATGGTTACGATGGTTGGATTGTACACTTTTTCCAATGCATCCAATGAAGTCAATGTGAGGAAACCTTTAGATGCGTTGGAATATCAATAAACTTGACAGCCTGTGGAATCTCGTTGGTGGTTTGTTTATATGTACTTACTGGTCGCTCACAGATTTGAGCTTCACATATTGTCCTGATGGCTCCCTTATGGCTAGATGGTGTCTCTTAACACCTGTTCACGTTTTTGTCTTTCATCCAAACGCAACACACAGTAGATTGGTGGCTCGATGAGGAAATGCTACACGTAAAGCAAAGGCTTCATAATTGCCCAATTCGTAAGTCATATCAGTTATATATGTCAGGGAAGTGTGCAGCTTGGTGATTGGCCACAAATATTATTACAGAAGTTTAGTCATGGCGTCTTTTCTCTGCATGTTTTCATCCATCTCCATAGTTGGGGACTCTCTTTCAGTGGCTGTGACCCTGTTCGTACAGTTTGACTTCCTTACTAATTAGTGGCAGCAGTCTTGTTATAGCACTTGTTATTTTTCTGCTGGCAGTGAAATGTCCTTCTTCAATAGATATTCTGAACTTTTAGTGGCCAAAAGCCAGATCAGACAGGGTTTGAAAAAGATGTGGCTAAAGGCTGAAATCAGACTTGGCTCTGATACCAATGAAATCAACAAAGGTTCATTTACTGAATATCCAACATAAGAAGCACAATTAATTGATATCTTTATAGGACCAGTAATATATAAAATAGTAAATGAATAAGATATGACTGAATTGAGGATACTGTTGAGATTTTGGGGTGTTCGGGTAGCATCGGATGTGCTTTAGCTCCCAAACTTTGTGGAGGGACTAGAGTACGTAAGATCTCCAAGACCCAGAAAGCGTTTTGGGAAAATCCATCCGGTTTAAGAGATATTTAATTAATTAATCTTTTTAAATAAGGACCCTAAGTCTAACTTAGGAAAATTAAAAGATTAAAGGTAATTAAATTACATATGTAATGAGAATGACTTAAGTGACGCGAGTCAAACATCTTCTAATCTTAGCCGTCGATTCAAGATTAGATCACGGTCGTTGATGTTTCAATGAGAAAAGTATAAGAAGAGGGCTTGGGGTCAGTTGGAGAACACACACACTAGCAGAGCACTGAAGCTAAGCTGGAATCCTAGGGTATGGCTTGCTAAGTATTTCAGAAGTGTTTCAGCTGCAGCGAGGGGTAGTTTGGCAAGAGGGATGGTCTAGTCCTAGGCCAAGAGTACAACGAGGGAAGAGAAGCAACAGACCAAGGCAGCACAGAGGCATTAGCTATGTAGAGCAGCCGAGAGCCCAGCAGGGGTAGTAGGAGGCTAGGAGGGCTGATGCAGGCCCAGCTAGGGCAGCGCAGGGGCAACGTAACCCAGTCTAGGGTGACGCAGGCCCTTCCTGAGCAGCGTAGGGGCTGACACAGGCCAACAGGGCTGACGTAGGCCAGCAAGGCGACGCAGAGGGCTTCAGAGTAGCGCTTTGGTTTTTAGAGGCCGAAAAAGGCTAAGTTCTGTAAATCCATTTGAGGGTGTGAATCAGTCATTTTTTCTGTTTCCGGAATAAGGTATTGCTACAATGTTATTTCTCTGTGCCCACATTTGTTGTACTTAGAATCTGATTAATAATAAAAACCCTCCAGAAGCTAGCAGCACCGGTTTTCCCGCATTGGGTTTTTCCGGGGACAGTTGTCCAGAAAATCCTTGTGTGTCACTTTGTCATTGAGCATGTTATTCAGTTTAGATCTGCATGTGTAGGCCGTTAATGTATTTATTTCGATGTTAATGCTGAAGTTTTCAGATTAATAACTTATGTAAGTAGGAGAAGTAAATCAAGAATTTAACAGTAGGGTTTTTGTTTAAGTAAATTCAGAAATTTTCACATGGTATCAGAGTGATTGCAGATCTAGCCGGATCTCCAGCAAGACAATTGAAGAAATCCCAGTTGTAGAAAGTAGCAGCAATAACAGAGAAGCCGAAATGGGCAGCGCAGCACTAGAAGGACGCAGAAGCATCTAGAGCCACACAGGGGCTGATGCAGTCCTAATTGGGTGACGCAAAGGCAGCGCAGTGCCTTCCAGAGGGACGCAGGAGCAGCCTACGCTGCGCAGTCGCTGCGTAGAGGTTGCGCTGAGCCAGTCTGCTCACGCAGAGGCCAACCAGGGTGACGTAGTGCAGAATTTGATTGCTGTGCAGAGTGCCGTGAACCGAAAGGTGAGTTGCAGACCTTCAGCAGTTGCTGGTGGGGTGAAGATTCTGCCGGTGCAGAATTTAGCCTAAGCTAAGTTGACAAGGAGCGGGAGGAGAACAACTTCTTAGTAGATTTCCTGCCAAAGAAATTTGAAGATCGATCATAGGATCGAAGAGAGCTGATTCATTGTGTTTGGCAAACTTCCAAGGGAGGGAGTTAGTTGTCAGAGGGAGCAGAGGGTGCCTTTCTCGCCAAGGACCCTAGATCTAAGTCTCTAGCATAAAGAGGAGGATTCGTTCCGAAAAATATTTGAGCAGATGGCGCCACACGGATTACGTGATCAGGATAGGTTGGACGGCCTGTCCAACTTTGCTATCTTGAAGGCCATAATCCTGGTAGTTCTGGAGGCCTACGGTATACGGGAGCATGCAGAGAAAGTCTTGGCTACACCGACCGATGCGAAACTCTTGGAGAAGCACAATGAAGCAACGACACATGCCAAGCGCTTCATTATGGACGGGGTCAAAGATCATGTGGTACCACACATAGCCGAGAAGGCGATGACTCATGAGATGTGGGAAGCCCTAACCACATTGTATCAAGGAAGGTCCGTCCAGAGAAAGATGCTTCTGGATAACCAACTGAGGTTATTCATGATGTCCAAGGAAGAGGAAATCGATCCTTTCCTATCCAGGCTGTAGTCGATCCTGGATCAGCTGACTGTCATGTGGGTCAAAGTGGATGATGATGTGATGGTGAGGATTGCTCTCAAGGCAGTCACAAAGGATTGGGAAACTTTTGTCCAAAGTCTCTTGGGCAAAGCGGACCTTCCCAACTGGGACAATATGTGGGCCATCCTTCGAGAAGAGGAGATCCACCGAATGACCAAAAGGTAGTACAACATTGGTTCAAGCAAGATGAAGAAAGAGGAAGAGGAAGATGTAGCCTTGGCATCAAAGAGGCAACAAGGGAAAAATAAGCGTGATCTATCAAAGATCAAATGTTTCTAGTGCGGCGAACTTGGACATTTCTCCAACAATTGTCCTCAGAAGAAGAAGGACAAGGAAGCTTCTAGTTCCAAGGCTGCTGTAGCAAACGATGGCTCCGACGATGACGTAGCCATGAACACTCATGAACCACGGAAGTGGGGCGATATTGATCTGTAGAGCAGCTATAGAGTGGTGGCGGGATCCTTGAGTAGCCCAACTCTTGGATCACGTCTGTGCTATAGGAACCTTAAGACAGTAGCAAGGAATGACTGGAGCTGTTGGCCTGTGACCACACACAAAGGGGAGAGGGAGAAAGGAAAGCCAGTCTTGACTATCAAAGAGATTCTGAAGGGACCCATCTGCATCTTAGTTCAGTAGAAAAGGGGAAAATGTAGCTGATAAGGCTTAAATAGTGAACAAACTTCATGTTCGCCACCCCTCGTCTCATCTATCCTCTGTACCTACATTTGCCCTCCCTTATCCTTCACTTTCCCTTTTATAATGCCCCTCGTTGCATTTCTTTATCAGCAACACCGTCCCCTGCAAGTTTTAAACTTTACATCTTAAAAGACTCACCGAAACCTATCTCGTCGCCGATGCGACTTACTGGGACCCATCCAACCTTGATACACTACTCGCGTCTGCATGCAAACCTTCATATTCTGCATTTTCCGCACCTTCCGCCTTTTTGCACTCACCAATTTTTAGTGTGTCGCATATCACAGTTCGCAGATTTCACCACTTACCTATCACAGCGCCTGCAAGTTGAATATTTTAGCTTGTGATATGACCTGATCGCCATCGCACTTCGCAACAAATACCACATCGCAAATCGGCGATTATAACTTTTTAAATCTCCCCCAACCTCTATCTGTTGCGATCGTCGATTTGTGATATCGCATCGCGCACATTACAAATTTATGCTCCACCGCGCCTCACATATCTTGAAGTTTAAGTCATATTCCCGAATCATATCATGTCCCGATTACGATTTTGCGATGCGCTTTGGGCCCCACTTCCTCGCCACGTCATCAAATCCTTCCCCACGTCCTTTGTCTCACCCTTGGCAGTAAGTAAAACCGTTCCGCCGTGTGTTATGTGCTGCACATCCCCTTCTAAAGTCTGATCTTCGCTTCTCACTAGCCAAAACACAACATGAGTTCTTGGTGGAGCAATGTGGCTATGATTGTTCAGTTCGTCCATTAACCTTTGCTGAAGAGTGGAGCACGTGCGGTATAGATGGATTTTCCATTTCGGTTAAAGCGAATCATGAGAACATAGAGTGGAGGCCTTTCATCAGTAGCTGAAATCAAGTAGTAGAAATCATACCGCTCACCAGTTTTTCACCCACTTCTCGCCATTCCGCTGAAGATTCTGGGTTTTGGCCTCCCAGTCCAACTATTTTGTTCCTTGTTACTGTTAAATAGTGATGTTTCGCTGGGTAAAATCCCGATTTTACCTATTCTGTTTTGATTTCTCTATTGCAGGAGTGATTGCTCGAAGCACGCTCTGATAGTTTGTTAGGATATTTTGGTTTCACCTATGTGGGCCGATCTGGACAGAATATTCGGTCAGAAGCCCTAAGGGAGAACTCTATATGTAGTTCTAAGATGAAGAAAAGGTTTTGGAATTTTGGAAGAATTTTGCTGTAGTTTTGTATGACTGTGCTCCTTGTGCTCTAAGATACATTTTTGGGGAGAGCTGTTTGAACTCAATATAATACAGAGCTAATATTTGGATTCCAGATGGAGTAATGAGCAGTATGTATTTATTTTCTTTGTTATCAGTAATCTCCTCTTCATGTGTAATCATCTTTCATGCTATTCTGCTTTGATGGTTCGTGTAATGTAGCTACCGGTGATCCGAAATTTTATTCATGAATTCGTATTAGTATAACGCTTTGGTGTTAACGCACATGTAATTAAGCTCGCTGTATTACCTTAATTCGCGCTCCACGAACCTCTGTTGTTATCCATATTTCATTTATATGCGTTTCCTCAGAGTTCATAGGGGATAGATTCTTAAATCTCTTAAGCCTGTCTCTCGTGGGTTCCTTCTCCATTCTCCCTCAACGCCTCTGCATATTTTCAAGATTTCTGCTCATTGTTTTATACTTGGCCCATTTAAAAGTCACTAAGCCTCGCAGCCTCTTGAGACCTCTCACAGTATAAAGAATTCACATGAATCGACTCCAAGACCTTCTCACTCCATGAACCACCAAAACCATTATTTCCTCATTCCATATTTTGTCAGAGGCATTTTATGTTGTTGTCCACTTTTAACCTCTGATTTCAAGATGTCCTAGGCACTGGCCTTTTGCAACTCAAGGCTTTCTCTAGGAGCTATAATAGGAGCAAAGGGTGCAGAAGATCACAGATGTAGCAGAAGCTGACACTTTGGAGAGGGAGCAGCGCAGTGCAGCGACAACGTAAAGGCAACATCGCAGAGAAGGCTTGCTTACGCAGTGCAGTGTTGCAGCAACGCAGAGGCTTCAGGAGCAGCGCAGTGCAGATGCAGCAGTAGTGTAGAGGGAAACAACGCTGAGGATGTCTGCTTACGGTGCAGTGCTGCAGCAGCGTAGTAGTCTCCAGAGGACAGCAGAGAGCAGCAGCCTATGGAGCTTTAGTGATGATTTGCAGGCAACCTGACTTGTCTGTCATTTGGGCTGGGGTCCTTCAGTTGCTTACTCTCAGCAACTGAGTTGCAGTGCAACAGTTAGCAGTATGAGTGCTATGAGCAGCATGATGCAACAATTTGAGAGGGAGCTGTAATACGGATGTAGCAGTGGCGGTGGTAGCGTCATGGGCAGCAATACAGAAGAGCAACAACAATGCAGTGATGAAGGGTAGCAGGCCAAGCATCAGCGCAAAGGCCAACACTAGAGATCAGAGCAGCCTTCAGGGTGAAGTGTTTTGCTAGAGCACATTCCTCGCTAAGAGGGAGTGTTGGGGTAGCATCGGATGTGCTCTAGCTCCCAAACTTTGTGGAGGGACTAGAGTACATAAGATCTCCAAGACCCAGAAAGCGTTTTGGGAAATTCCATCTGGTTTAAGAGATATTTAATTAATTAATCTTTTTAATTAAGGACCCTAAGTCTAACTTAGGAAAATTAAAAGATTAAAGGTAATTAAATTAAACATGTGATGAGAATGACTTAAGTGACGCAGATCAAGCATCTTCTAATCTTAGCCGTCGATTCAATATTAGATCACGACTGTTGATGTTTCAACGAGAAAAGTATAAGAAGAGGGCTTGGGGTCAATTGGAGAACACACACACTAGCAGAGAACTGAAGCTAAGCTGGAATTCTGCAGCGAGGGGTAGTATTGGCAAGAGGGATGGTCTAGTCCCAGGCCAAGAGTACAACGAGGGTAGAGAAGCAGTAGGCCAAGGCAACGCAAAGGCAACAACTACGCAACAGCTACGAAGAGCCCAGCAGGAGGCCAGGAGGGTTGATGCAGGCCCAACTAGGGCAGCACAGGGGTAGCATAACCTAGTCTAGGGTGACGCAGGCCCTTCCTGAGCAGCGTAGAGGCTGATGCAGGCCAGCAGAACTGACGCAGAGGGCTACAGAGCAACGCTGGGGTTTCTAGAGGCTAGAAATGTCTGAGTTCTGTAAAACCCGTTTGAGGGTGTGAATCAGTGAGTTTTTCTGTCTCCGGAATAGAGGTATTGCTGCAAAGTTATTTCTTTGTCGGGTTAACCAATTTGGTGCCCAGATCTGTTGTACTTAGAATCTGCTTAATAATAAAAACTCTCCAAAAGCTAGCAGCACCGGTTTTCCCGCATTGGGTTTTTCCGGGGACAGTTGTCCAGAAAATCCTTGTGTGTCACTTTGTCATTGAGCATGTTATTCAGTTTAGATCTGCATGTGTAGGCTGTTAATGTATTTACTTCGATGTTATTGCAGAAGTTTTCAGATTAATAACTTATGTAAGTAGGAGAAGTAAATCACGAATTTAACAGTAGGGTTTCTGTAAAAGTAAATTCAGAAATTTTCACAGATACGATGCCATGTGATGGTATACTTATATGCACTAACTAGTCACGATGGTTGAATGATCATGCCCCTTAGCTAGGTTATGTTTCTTAAATTAATTATTAGGCCATGTCTTTGATACAATGAAATGAACAAAATTTCATTTACTGAATATCCAATATAAGAAGGACAACAAATCGAAATCCTTATAGGACCAATAA
Organism: Pinus albicaulis; assembly: GCA_034641835.2. NCBI lineage: Eukaryota > Viridiplantae > Streptophyta > Pinopsida > Pinales > Pinaceae > Pinus > Pinus albicaulis. The sequence goes on from CM076584.1 coordinate 1,268,107,558, forward strand.
TTATATAAAATAGTGAATGAATAAAGATATGATTGAATTGATGATACGATGTCATGGTATACTTATATGCATTGACTAATCATGATGGTTGAATGGTCATGTCATTTAGTTAGATTATGTCTCTTAGCTTAATTAATATTATTTCATATTTATTTATATATTTTATGTTCATTACATATTCATGGTACAAATGAAGGCATTTCAACTGCAAATAATCTGTACAATTCAACAAGGGGAGATACACAAACCACGTGTGTTAAGTGAGTAAATTCCAAATCATAGTGAGAATGCGGGTACGTAATGAACATGCAGCTGCATTTGAGCCTTGAGCTTTTCCAGGTCAAAATTTGGAAAAAATTCAAATCCTTGATGGAATTCGGCAAGATGAAGGAGCAGTTAAAAGTTTCACATCATGTGCTGGCATTGCTTTCTGAAAATGAGGCCTCTACAAGCAATAGTATCCTGGAAAGAGTTTGTCCTTGTGTACTTATATAGTAACTTGAGTGCACCTGAAAAGTGCCAATGATAGCTGACTAAAAATAGGAAAATGATAGACAAATACAAGCACTTATGAGAATGCTCAGGAAACGATATCTTCCCTTTGAAATGTGTTAAAATAGATTATTTGTAGTAAAGGAAATTCTTTATTTGTTCAAGAATTATTTGTTAGTTAAGATTATTCATTACTCTTTTGGGATTAGACATCAGGATCTGTAACATGCTATTGGAAACAGAAAATATCGATATTGGAATAGAGTTATGCCTGCACATGGCATTTTCTTGAATATAACGTCTCTTGATTATATAATGAACTTATCAATACTCATGATTTTGGGTGTTTTCTGTCAATTGAGTTCTATCAGTCAAGAAGATTACAAACTATTTTCAACGTGAAAAGAAACATTGTTACATTTCCCTTTAGTTATTATGGTACTTACTATCAGTGTGATAGTACCAGATAATTCAACACTAGAATAACGTGTAGTGAATTCACTAGATCAACTGATTTCATCAACAATGTTATAACTGAACTAAGAAAAAGGTTGCAATCTTTACACAAGAAGGCATGTGTCACGTGCATGGAATTCTCATTGCATGATGTGGCTGTCAAAGTATTGTGCAACAACTAGGATGTTAGAGAAGGTCTCATATAATTTTCTTTTTAAAATTTTTTCAAACTCTCAAAATTTGTCACTTGAACTGTTTCTAGTTTGTTACTGTTGATCTAATGGAAGCTGATGAAATATTATTTTTTACTTTTTCTCAGGAAGCAATTAAAGATGCAGACAAGATATACTTGGCAGCAATTGACAAATTTGAAGCTATGATGGGGATTAGCCAGATTTATGCACCGCATGGTATGTATCTGCCACAAGGCTAATTTAGTTTTTTTAATTAATAAAAGTGCATTTAGATTATTTCAAAAAAAATATAACTGTATGTATTTAGCATTTTACAAACTAACGATGGCCACCACCATGTGTCAAAAGGTGGTGAGATAGCCGTCCTGAAAACCAAAGCGAAGTAAGGTGGAGTATTAGAAATCAAAATCCTAACTAAGATCAGCCAGTATCAAAAAATAAATGCCTATTGCCTTGAGCCATGTGCAACATAAAACTGTACCAAAGATTGAAAAAAGAGCTGGTCATCTAAAAGTACATAAAATGTTAAAATTTTAATTAAAGGATTATATATTCATGTACATCAATATATTGGAAAGCAGCTTCCTTTCCATTTGCTATGAATGGTGGGCTGAAAGCCAGTGATGGTGTAGGGTGCAAAAAAGACATTAAGCTTCTTCTTTGATGTGGGTGTTTCATCAACCAGAGATGGAGGAATATATCAAAAGGGATCCCTAATATTAGGGCAATGTCACAGAGTTTGTTAAACTTCAACATTGAACTTTGAAATTCAACGACTTTCAACAAAACTCTAAGGTTTGGCTCCAATTTCGCATTGACTTTCCCATTTGTTCCCCGCACATTTATTAATTACACACACACGTCCACTTACGTGCTGTTTGAACTTGGCTGCTATGACTCCATCTCATTGTTAACTCGATGGCATCATCCACGTATCCACTTTCTGTTGGAAGTTGGAACTTGGCAGCTAAGACTTCTTCCCATTGTTAACCCAACTAGTCATGGCAGGTGCTAGCTATGCAAATTGCTGGTTCTATGACTTGTTCAATGAGTCAATGTTGTGACAGGCCACAATGAACAAATTGGCCACTGGCATAGAGATTTTATAATTTTAAAATTTATTTTAAACTTTATAGCTGCTATTGCAATCCTTGAAAATACAATGGGGGCTTTCTTAAGACCAAAGGGCATGACATTGTAGGCATTTGAACCTTATTCTATGGCGAAAGTGATATAAAAACCTATTTATATAACTCTCTATCTATAACTTTATATATAATTTCATATATTCACTATATATATATATATATATAGGAAATATGTAACTAACTGAATCTATTGGCAAACTTAACTTTATTTGAAGAGAAATTTGAATTTGAACCGAAATTCAATTCAAAGGGAGGTATGGAAGGCATGAAAAGAGGGCTATAGCAGCATGCTAACAAGCCCTAATCAGAGTTCAGATCTTCAGCAATTTACACCAGCCTTTTGGAATGCAAGGTATGTATGTTTGGTGGTGTTTTTGAGTTGATTTGATGCAGGTGGATAGTGTCCTAGTTTGAACAGGTGTATTGGGCATTTGAGGCCTAGTTGCAGGGATAGAAGGCCGAGGCACAGGATCACATTCAGAGGTGTTTAAGGATTGTTTTATGGGTGGTTTGTCCCTAAAATAAAATGGCGCAGGCCTCTGAAGCCTCATTGAAGCTTGCCGCAGAGAATTAAGGGAGGCCGAGGTATGAAGAGGTTGTTTTGGAGGGCTGTTAGGGAGCCGCAACAAATTGAAGTAGGCCGCAGGCCTAGCCTCAGCAAAAACAAGCCAGCATGAAGGTGTTAAGGGCTGCCACTTGCCCAGAACAGCAACTCACAAGGAGGCCATCTCACCTTGCCTCAGCCGCAGCCCTAATTGAAGTTTGTTAGGCAAGAAAGAGGGCTGAGAATAGCCAAAAGCTTCAGCGTATATGAGCAGCCCTACAAATGATGAAACCCTCAGACATTAGAAGGATTTATGAAAAAAAAAGAAGTTTGAGGCTGGAATAACGGTAACTAGCCCTGACCAGGCGCAACCAAGGAGTGTTGTTTTGGTGGCTGATTGAAGGCTATAAATGTGCTATAAATTTGTGAAGATGTTCTATGCTTGATGCAACTTTACTTTCTCTTCAATACTAGACAGCAATCACATAAATCATTAAGTAAAATGCTGATAGAACATACCAGTGGATCAACAACGTAATATTTGCTTAATATATATATTTGTTGGTGCGTTACGGCGATCAGCAGGATGCTTCAACCAGCAAAGTCTCCTTGGTCAGCCAGCCCAACATGTGTCACAACAACCCTCAAAACATTCAAACGGGCAATTCAAAGTCAACCCCAGAAAAGTCAACACTGCCCAGAAAAGTCAACGCAAAACAGAAGCAAGTAAAAGTCAATGTAGCTCGGTCTATGGTCAACCTTTGACCTCCGTTCTTGTGCCAAAATGTACGGAATTTAGAAATCGAAGTCTATGCCAAAAATCAGCTCCTTTTGACCATGTGTTGACCAAAGTCAACGCTGGTCAAACCTGCGGTGGAAACCCTAGCTGCAGCAAAAATATCTTTGTCCTTCTTTCCCACGTGTTAACAGAAAACTACCTCCAAGGAGCTCGAACCAATCACAAGAGGAGAGAGGATGTGAGGATGAGATGAGTGAAATGTCCTCCAACGTTGACTTTATTTATATCAATCACTGAGGGTGTGTGACACATTTGCTGGGGGTGTAAAACCTTAAGGCCGACCTGCACATATTTTGAAAATATTAAAAATAAATTCAAAATAAATGTTCTGCTCATCGGATCAAGATGATCTTTAGATCAATCTTGCACCTCTTCGAAAGAGGAACCCAATAAAAATATTGGTGTCTTCATCTGAGCATCACAACATGGAGTTTGGACCTAGTTGTCCAATTTTAACATGTTCCCTAACCAGTTACAATATAACAGCAGTTTGACGCCTGTCTCAGAGGTAAGTTTGGGATCTGTTTTATATTGTTTGAGTGCTGCATGATGCATCAGGAGTGTTGTGGTAGGCCGTAGGCCATACCACAACAACAAGCCTTGTATGGGCCATTTTAAGGGCTTTTTTTAGCTCTTACCCTCAACGTGAAGGAAGAGTGTCTCCTCAAGGAACAATGTTGTAGATTGCAAGTGGTTATCACATTTGTTTTTGGTGACTGTGTGCTCACTAATTCTGGGTTGGCTACATGCCTGAGGCAACTGCAGATCCAAGCTGAAGTTGGACGTAGATCACAAACACAATATTTCCCAGATCTGTGCATAAGCAAGACAACAGTGACATTTAGAAGATGACACTGTCATTTACCACATGTTCAGGAGTTGTGCACTGTGATTAGAGGGGTCAAGAGGGCAGATGTGTACGGATTACCTTGAAGAGGAGAAATCAAGATGAGGTATGTTCATAGGTGATGAACAACAATGGTTGATGTGCCCTTATGACTGTGATAGATCTGCATAAAATAAAGGTGTCATATAAGTTATGGATTGGCATGAAGAAGGGTTGATTATGTGTTTGGAACAACTGTATGATTGGTTCCTAGATCTGTGCAATTTAAGAGACAAATTGCAGATTTGAGATCTGAAGTTTTGAAGCCCTAGATCAGTCAACCATTAACTGTAGTTGGACAGATTTGGAATATAAGAAGCAGTCGGAATGCAATGCCAGATGTAGTCGATGAAGCCCTCAAGTGCAGGATCATGAGAGAAGGAATCATGATATGTTAGAAGGCAGATTGGGATCCCTAGTTCAAGAAAATCTCAAAAGGCTGCTTGACGAAGCTACAACAGATCTCAACAGTATAACAGGTAGTTGCTGTAAGGTAAGTGTGAGTACCTATGACACAAACTGAGGCTTGTAGATATGTTCTCCCTGTTTGACAGTGACATATGGCAGAATATGTATGACCATGAAGTTTGAAATCTTCTATACTATATGGCAGTATGACAATGATGAAGAAGATCGTGATGGATACGATAAAATTATGGCATCATCATAATCAACGATATGACAGTGGTGACAGTTCTGTAACCGCAAACTTGAGGAGCTAAATCTGTCACAGTGACATAGACAGACACTCATGTTTATGAAACTCATAATAGCTGTAAGCTTGTGACAGTATTAGTCTTACATTGGAGCATAATGATAAACTTGGAAGTGTGAACTGAGAAGTTTTTTTGCAGCCTTCAGTGACGTTGTTGGAATATTGAACCTTGATCAGCAAAGCCTGTGTAGTTTTGAACAAATATTGTATACGATACATGCCAAGATGCATAATAGCTATATGATATTATAGGGCTATGAGTCTTGGATGGCTTTAATTGTGGGAGAATAAGACTCCTTTCCAAGTTGGTGTCTGGGATGCCCTCATTGAAAATAGATGTCTTCTCTCACAAGAGAAGCTGGCATTAAGAGGGAGAATACAACTGTATATGCTCCTGAACTAATATCTTTGCTGAAAGAAAGCAGACCTTCATGGCTCAAAGATATATGGCTTCAAAGGGGGAAATTCCAGAAGAAAACCAAGAAGCCATCTAACTGCCATGAGTACATGAGTACAATATGAGCCAAAATTATTTGGGAAAGCTGTAAAGCATCAAGTCTGGAAGGATGTGATGCACGAAGAGTATGAGTCCATAATGAAGAATGATGTCTGGAATGTGGTTCCAAGACCGGAAGACAAAGCAGTTGTCACCTCGAAATGGCTCTACAAGATCAAGCATGAATTTGATGGAGGTGCTGAAAAGCTCAAGGCAAGATTCGTTGTCCGTGGCCTCTCTCAAAAGGAAGGCATAGACTATGATGACATATTTGCACTTGTGGCCTGATATACCACCATCCGATCTATCATAGCCCTTACTGCTATGCAAGGATGGAGTCTTCATCAGATGGATGTGAAGACCGCATTTCTGCATGGTGCAATAAAGGAAGAGGTGTATGTAGAGAAAACTCTGGGGTTTGAAGTCCGGGATTGGGACACCCATGTCTGCAGGTTGAAGAAAGCCCTCTATGGGTTGAAGTAAGCACCTAGAGCTTGGTACGAGAGGATAGATAGCTACCTGATGAAGCTGGGCTTCACTCGTAGTAATGCTGATCTGAACCTTTACTTCAAGGCTGATAGAAAGAAGCCTCTCATTTTGGTGCTGTATGTGGACGACCTCTTCCTGACAGGTGCTGACCCTCTCATTCATCAGTGCAAGAGGGAGCTTGTTGCTGAGTTTGAGATGAAGGACCTAGGACTGATGCATTACTTCCTAGGCCTGGAGGTCTGGCAGAGACTTGGCGAGATTTTCCTTTCTCAAGGAAAATGCATTATGAAGCTTTTGGTATGGTGGATTGTAAGTCCGTTTCGACACCGATGGAGCTCAACTTTAAGAAGTTGAGTGGCAGCGCTGCTGGGCCCGTGTTAGCAAATCCTACTAAGTATCGTCAACTCGTAGGGGCTCTGATGTTCTTAGTGAACACCCGTCCGGACGTATCTTGTGCAGTGAACACTCTGAGTCAACACATGGTTGATCATAACATTCACTGGGTTGGTGCCATGAAACTCTTGAGACATCTCTGTGGCACGATAGACCATGGGATGAGATACACTGTCGGGAGCATGACACTCCTTGGATATACTGATGCCGATTGGGCTGGCAGTGTTGTGGATTGTAAGAGCACATCTGGATGCTACTTCACAAGTAGATCTGCGTCGGGCAGCAAATAGAAGTAGGTAGCCTTGAGCACTGCTGAGGCCGAATACATTGCAGCATGTATTGCCCGTTGTGAAGTCACTTGGTTGCGAAAGCTCTTTAGTGAGCTATTCGAGCATGTGCTAGATGCCACCGTTATCCTTTGTGATAACCAGAGGGGGATTCGTTGTCAAAGAATCCCATGTTCCACAATTGATCCAAGCGATGTGATGGCTGGTACCACTTTATCCGGGATATGGTACAGCGAGGCACCGTAAGGCTCGATCATATAGGAACTGATGAGCAGGTCGCGGATATTCTCACAATGCCCTTGGGGAAGGTCATGTTCCTAACCTTCCGTGAGAATCTTGGAATTGTGGAATGACTCTATTTTGAGGGTCCTGTTGGATGATGAGCTCTGGGGGGCCTTGGGGATAGTTCCTCAGAGCTATAAGCAACCACAGGGCTAGGCTTGCCGAACCTTGTTGATGTGCTTCTGCCCCACCGTTATGATGATTGAGTTGGTTCGCCTCTCATGATTTGTGCCCCGTATGCATGCTACCCATTTGAGTTCCGGACTCATGGGAAGTACCTCTCATTTTGCCAATGAGGTGGGAAATGAGAATGGAGACCATAGCAAGATCGATGGACGCATCGGAGATTGCCGTACTCTCTATGTCTAGGATGGCACGTGTCCAACCACTTGATCTGGGATCAAGTCTAGTGAGGTTTCGGACCTCCAACTGACTTCGGGTCAGGTAAACCAACTTCGGGTTGGTATGAGACTCTTTGTGAGTCCTCTAGAGGTTTTGGACCTTTGGGCTGAATCTGTCAATTGGGGATGATGTCTTGGTGACTGACCCACTTCTATTCTGAAATAAAGAGGCCAGCAAAGCAAGTTACGGCGGGATGACGCACGATGTTTGGATTGCACTAGTGGACGAAGTTCTCCCTAGTTGAGAGGGAGTGTTAAATTTGGGCAACTAGGTCCAAACTCCGGGTTGTGCTGCTCAGATGACGATCCCAATATTTTTATTGGATTCCTCTTTCGGAGAGGTGTAAGATTGATCTAAAGATCATCTCGATCGGATGAGCAGAACATGTACTTTGAATTTATTCCACTTATGTGCTAGGTCAGCCTGGAATATAATATAGACTTAAATGTCTTAAACGACGTGTCACACACCCCCAAAGATGCCTATATATTGGAGAGACTTGGAGTTCATTATACACACAATGTGTGGAGGATTTTCTTCTCTCTTGATGGCGATGGAGCTGCGTTCTTGGTGCTGCGTATTTGTGGAGTATTCTTTGTCTGGATTGTCTTGGGGTTGTCTGTGACACACTTGGCTGAATGACCTATTGGAGACTTTGCTGGTAGAAGCATCTCGCTGATCACCGTAACGCCACCATTCATCATCTCTGTTTTGGCTTGTCTTCCATCGATCTATTAATATGTTCTAACTTCTATCTGCTTCAGTATTTTGTGCCCTAATCTGAAATGGCATAGAACATGTTCTCAAATTAACAGCATTGAACACTATAGTAGTTATTTCCTTGTTAGACAATATCTCTCCCAACTCTTGTAGTTGGTCCTTTATTTCAGACACCCTCATATTGTATGAGGCTATCCCTTCTTCTTTTGATATCTTCATCTTGTAGAGTTCTTGTCTTAACAATATCACTTCTCCTGTAGTGCTTACGAAGAACAATTCTACAAGTTTGTCTTGGGGTTGTGTGTGACACACTTGGTTGAATGACCTATTGGAGACTTTGCTGGTAGAAGCATCCTGCTGATCGCCGTAACGCCACCATTCATCATCTCTGTTTTGGCTTGTCTTCCATCGATCTATTAATATGTTCTATTTGCTTCAGTATTTTGTGCCCTAATCTGAAATGGCATAGAACATGTTCTCAAATTAACAACATTGAACACTATAGTAGTTATTTCCTTGTTAGACATTAACTCTCCCAACTCTTGTAGTTGGTCCTTTATTTCAGACACCCTCATAATGTATGAGGCTATCCCTTCTTCTTTTGATATCTTCATCTTGTAGAGTTCTTGTCTTAACAATATCACTTCTCCTGTAGTGCTTACGAAGAACAATTCTACAAGTTTGTCATATATTTCTTTTGATGTTTCTAATTTTGATACACAGGGAATGAAGGGCCCTTGATAGATTCTATGAGAATCCTTTGAGCCCTTACTTCCCCTTTCATGAATTTTGCATTAGCTTGAGGTTCTTCCTTTGGAGGTTTAGTGATTGAACCCTTAACCTGTTCCATAACTTCATTTTCTATGAGGTTCAAGTCTGTCCTTTTCTTCCATGCAAGAAAGTTTGAAGCCCCAACCAACTTGTTGCTTTCCTTGCAAAAAGACATTTTGATAGATTTATGATGTGGGCATTAAAGATACTTACTTGAGAAGATGATCTTTGATGACAATATCTTCAATATGCTTACTTCTTGATTTTGATGATGGTGACAACACCTTCTCTTGCTTCCCTTGTAAACTTCAAGATGCTTCAAAGTCCTTCCTTTCGTGGAGGTGTTTAAGGTCTTCCCTTTGATGATTGAGCGAGGTTCCTGTTACCGCTCAAATTAATAGGGGCTCTAAAAGGGGATCCTTGGAGGGCTACTGCTAGATTAAGGACAACAATTGAGCAATAGGGCACTAACACCTAGGCTAAGGCTCCCTACTCTTTACGGACTTTCACCGATGGGAGGAGACTCAATATATTAAGGACCACGAAATAAATAGATCAATGATAGGGTGAGGGGTGATCCTAGGGGCCTATTCACAAGAGAGGCTTAGATATATAGCTTGCTTGCTTTAGAAGGCAAGGTTGAAGGCTCTCAAGGAAGGGCTCAAGGAGAATTTCAAGGTTAAGGTTTAGGGAATGTATCTTATGATGGAGGCCCTCAAACCCTAAAATTCTTGTAAAGGTTTGGATTCCAAGTGGGTTTTGAATGATTACCCTTAATGGCTTGTGGGACCACATGGTACTAAGTGGACCTGGGGGGTAGGGTTTAGCAACCAATGATGTACTTGACCTATTCCGGAGGGGAAAGGGACCAAAGAATGAATCTTCAATACAAGACAAGGTGAGGATCCCAATGAGGTCTTTTAGCCCAAGGAAACCAAGGGAAAGATCGATCTTGAGGCTAGGGCTTGAGGTATCTCACAATCCCACTGTCGGAATTGCTTCAAAACCGGAGGGTGCCTAGGAGAAATCCCAACGCAAAGGATGCCAAGATATCAAATTTTTCCAGTGGATGGTTTGCAAGATAAACAATTCCCTAGGAGACCTAGAGGGCTAGACCTAGAAAAGAGAAGGTGAGAGAAGGAAAATAAGTATAAGGTGATCAATTTTATGGTGGACTAGTGCCTAGTCCTTTGGGAAGATTTAGAGTCAAGAGTAATTATGACTATGGATACTGAATTTTCTAGGTCAAGGAGGCCTCAAAGACAACTTCACATAGCAATGGGGCAACAACAAAAGCAACTTCAAGAGATTTATATTTCGTTTTGCAAAATAGACAACTTATCAAGATGAATTTCAATGAAGAAGCATCTCTAGGAATATTCATTCATAATACATGGCCCATACATGAAGCATCACTATCTAGAAACCAAATTTCCACAACTTCACATAAATGGATGTAGTAAATTAGCCCTAGTATAGCGAAAATCAACAACAATGTATGTGACAGTAGAACAGGAAATAAAATTAAATTGCACTTACATGTAGTAAGAGAATATCCAACCATCAAAACTATTGCCAATCAAGAAGCTCTAAGGCAAAAGAAAATAATCCAAACATCAAAATTCATTCCATGCTCCAAAAATTAGTCCTCCAAGAAGGATACTGAAGTTCTCTAAAGAGATACAAGTCCAATTTGTGGTATACCTTGTAAAGGTTGTCCAAATGGAATTTGCATCATTGCTATGCCAGGTTGACTGGTTTGTACTCGTGGCGTGCTCTGAACAGGTTGGCTAACTTGCATCGGTGGTATAGCCTGACCAAGTGGGTTACATAAAGTTTGTATTATACCCTGGACAGGCTGGGGAGAGGGGATTTGAGAAATCCTCTGTACCAGTTGACTAGTTTGTATTTGAGAGACAAATTGAACAGGTTGACTTGTTTGAAGTGTGACTTGGACAGGTTGACTGATAGGAATTTGAGGTATAGATTGGATGGATTGACAAATAGGAACATGAGGCATAGCCTGGACAGGTTGAAAAGTTGCAACTTGAGTTAATACCTGACTATGTTGACCAGACATAGGAAGGTTAACATTCCAAGGAGTGATATCCATTCCTAGAAATGGAGCGCTAGTAGGAAGAGGACTTGTGACAGGCGGAACACCAACTTGTAACATCTGATCAGTGGCGGGCAACATTCTAGCAACAGGTTGCCCCCCAGCTAGAGGATAAGGAGTGAAAGGAGGCCACTTCCCCTTAGGGGGAGGGTATCTGGTACAAGATGGAGTAGGTTGTTGTGGGTGTCCCAACCCACTGAGAAACACACCATACTGTTGATCCAAAGGATTTTGGGGTGCAACAGGTGGAATAGGTTGTGGGGTGTTTGGTAAAGATAAACTAGATAGTATTCCAGACGATGAAGGTAAATGAGAAGTCTAAGGACAAGTTGATGCACTGGAAAATGTTCTTGACAATGATTGGTATCCAGGTGGTACTGATGGGCCACTGTATAGGTGAGTTTCTGGTGAAGTGACGAACATAGAAGTCGCCGCAAATTTAGTTGATTCACTCATAATGACAGATACAGGTTGGGTGACTGTTGCTAATTTTGTCATGGTTAGACTTCTCAAAGGGGTACATGGATGAATTTGCTGAGGGGAATTCGGGAGCAGATTATATCAAGGAGTTTGATGTAAAGGAGCTTGTACTTGAGTATTAGGGGTAACAAAGGGAAAATCTTGATAGATAGGAGTGCCTACTATGTGAACAAGAGTTTGAGGTTGAGAAGGCTCTTCCTCAGTAAGAATAAGGCTGTGGATGAGAGAAAGGTAGAGAAGTGTAAGAATAAGTTCCTAAAGTGACTATTTCAATAACTTGTGGTTCCTCAGGTTTAATTACCTCAGGTTGTAAGATTTATGAGTCTACAATTTCAGGTTCTATAACTTCATGTTCTAATGTCTTAATAACTTCTGGTTGAGAGGTTTCAATTGCCTCAAACTCACCAATTTCCAAAGATGTAACTTTGGGTTTGGTACTAATAGGAAGTGATGATTCTAGTTGATTAATTTGGGATGTAGTTCCAAATGGGGTAGCTTTCGATGTACCAGGTTCAGTAGTTTGCGTTTTCAAATGTTTATGACATCGAGGTGTTGCCTTTGGAGGTAGTGGAGGCAATATTTGCATTCTATGCGAACGACGAGGATGTTCTTCCACGATTAATTAATTGATTTTAAAAAGTAAAGACAAATAAAAACAAAAAAAGGGTAACTAGGCATATAAGGATTACCAAGCCACTGTGAATTGCAATATACAGTTAAGTACGTGCAGACAATCTCCCTGAATGCTGTGTTCGGTGTATCACAGTTAACAAGGCGATCGACTCAATTAACTAGGGCTGGTTTGCAACCTAGTGGGAACTTCTAAAATATACCCAGGGGTACGTGGAAATGTAGTTCGTAGTAGTGTTGTCTAATGTGTAATTGTACGATGGCGGTGTTCTGATATACTTGTCGTACTTGGAGCACCGTCCTATATACCGAAAGGTACGTGGGAGAACGTTTCGATATGCTCCGATGTACATGGAAAACCAACCATCCTGGGATGTAACACTGACAAGTAATGACAACTCCTATGTTTAGAGACGCCATAAAAAGTCTTCTAGCCTAGACACACTAAATGTGTCTTTAATGTTTCAAATGCTCCTTAGGTTCATTGATAAATTTTAATGTTGATCTTGATTAAGGTTTCAGTTTCAAGGATCGAAATGAATTCACCTGAACCCCTAAATTGCAACTAGCATGATAAAGAACTCTTTTCATTCAATGAAGATCTAACTAAAGGAGGGAATGTAATTTTTTGTAGATGTTCTATGCTTGATGCAACTTTACTTTTAATCCCAATATCAATCAACAGTCACATAAACAATAAAATAAAATGCTGATAGAACATACCACTAGATCGACAGAAGACAAGCCAGAAATATATAACTGTGTTGGTGCGTTACGACGGTCAACAGGATGCTTCAACCAACAAAGTCTCAATATGGTCAGCCAACCAAAAGTGTCACACAGCCCTCTAAGACAACGAAAACAGTCAACCCAAAAGTCAACGTTGTCAGTCAACGGTCAACGCAAAAAGTAGCAGTAGTTAGGTCAACGCAGCCAAGTCAAAGTCAACGTCTAGCCTCAAGAATAGTGCCAAAAAATGCGGATTTGGAAAATCGAAATTTTGGGAGAGTTTCAGGTCCGTTTGACTTTGCGTTCACCATAGTCAATGCTGGTCAAAGCTGCTGCAGAAACCCTAGGCCGAAAACAGAAAAGCGCTGCTTGCGGAAATTTCCCACGTGTGAAGAGAAGAGCCTCCAAGGTCATTGAACCAATCAGATGAAGAGAGAGAAATGTGTGTGGATGAGATGAGTGAAAATGTCCTCCAACGTTGGCCAATATATATCCATCAATGAGGGTGTGTGTGACACAATCGCTGGGCTCAAAACCTTAAGGCCGACCTGCACATATTTTGAATAAATTCAAAATAAATGTTCTGCTCATCAGATTAAAATGATCTTTAGATCGATCTTGCACCTCTCCGAAAGAGGAGTCCAATAAAAATATTGTCATCTTCATCTGACCATCACAACATGGAGTTTGCACCTAGTTGTTCAAAATTAACACGCCCTCTCAACTAGGGAGAACTCCATCCACTTGTGCAATCCAAATATCATGCGTCATCCCGACATAACTTGCTTTGCTGGCTTCTTTATTTCAAAATAGAAGTGGGTCAGTCACAAGGACATCATTCCCGGCTGACAGATTCAGCTCAGAGTTCCGAAATGTCTATAGGACTCACAAAGAGTCTCATACCAACCCGAAGTTGGTTTATCTGACCTGAAGTCAGTTGGAGGTCTGAAACCTCACTTGGACTCAAGAGAGTCATATACTAACCCGAAGTTAGTTTCGCTGACCCGACGTCAGTTGGAGGTCTGAAACTTCACTTGGACTCAAGAGAGTCATATACTAACCTGAAGTCAGTTGGAGGTCTGAAACCTCACTTGGACTCAAGAGAGTCATATACTAACCCGAAGTTAGTTTCACTGACCCGAAGTCAGTTAGAGGTCCGAAACCTCACTAGACTTGATCCCAGATCAAGTGGTTAGACACGTGCCATCCTAGATAGAGAATACGCCAATCTCTAATGCGTCCATCAATCTTTGCTACTAGTCTCTAGCTTTTCCCACCTCACTGGCCAAATGAGAGGTACTTCCCATGAGCCCGAGACTCAATGGGTAGGATGCATACTGGGAATAGATCATGCGAGGTGAACCAACTCAATCATCATAACGATGGGGCAGAAGCACACCAACAAGGTTCGACAAGCCTAGCCCTGTGGTTGCTTATAGCTCCGAGAAGCTATCCCCAAAGACCCCTAGAGCTCCAAGAGCTCATCGTCCAACAAGACCCTAAGAATAGGGTCGTTCCACGATTCCAAGACTCTCACGGAAGGTTAGGAACATGACCTTCCCCAAGGGCATTGTGAGAATATTCGCGGCTTTCTCATCAGTTCCTATATGATTGAGCCTTATGGCACCTCACTGTACCATATCTCAGATAAAGTGGTACCAGTCATCAACATGCTTTGATTGATCGTGGAACACGGGATTCTCTAACAAACGAATCCCCCTCTGGTTATCACAAAGGATAACGGTGTCATCTAGAACATGCTTGAATAACTCACTGAAGAGCTTTCACAACCAAGTGACTTCACAATAGGCCATACATGCTGCAATGTATTCGGCCTCAGCGGTGCTCAAGGCTACTGACTTCTGTTTTCTGCCTGAAGTAGATCTACGTGTGAAGCAACATCCTTATGTGCTCTTGCGATCCACCACACTGCCAGCCCAAACAGCATCAGTATATCCATGGAGTGTCATGCTCCCGGCAGTGTATCTCAGCCCATGGTATATCGTGCCCCAGAGATATCTCAAGTGTTTCTTGGCACCAACCCAGTGAATGTTATGAGGATCAACCATGTGTTGACTCAAAGTGTTCACTGCAAAACATACATCCGGACGGGTGTTCACTAAGAACATCAGGGCCCTTACGAGTTGACAATACTCGGTAGGATTTGCTAGCATGGGCCCAGCAGCGCTGCCACTCAACTTCTTAAAGTTGAGCTCCATCGGTGTCGACACGGACTTGCATTCCACCATACCAAATCTTTCCAGAAGCTTCACAATGTATTTTCCTTGAGAAAGGAAAATCTCGCCAGGTCTCTGCCATACCTATAGCCCTAGGAAGTAGTGCGTTAGTCCTAGGTCCTTCATCTCGAACTCAGCAACGAGCTCCCTCTTGCATTGATGAATGAGAGGGTCAACACCTGTCAGGAAGAGGTCATCCACGTACAACACTAGAATGAGAGGCTTTTCTCTATCAACCTTGAAGTAAAGGTTTGGATCAACATTACTACGAGTGAAGCCCAGCTTTATCAGGCAGTTATCTATCCTCTCGTACCAAGCTCTGGGTGCTTGCTTCAACCCATAGAGGAATTTCTTCAACCTGCAGACATGGGTGTCCCGATCCTGGACTTCGAACCCAGAGGTTGCTCCACATACACCTCTTTATCGCACCATGCAGAAATGCAGTCTTCGCATCCATCTGATGAAGACTCCATCCTTGTGTAGCAGTAAGGGCTATGATAGATCGGATGGTGGTATATCGGGCCACAGGTGCAAGTATATCATCATAGTCTATGCCTTCTTTTTGAGAGAAGCCACGGGCAACGAATCTTGCCTTGAACTTTTCAGTACTTCCATCAGATCCATGCTTGATCTTGTAGAGCCATTTTGAGGTGACAACTGCTTTGTCCTCCGGTCTTGGAACCACATCCCAGACATCATTCTTCATTATGGACTCGTATTCTTCGTGCATAGAATCCTTCCAGACTTGATGCTTTACGGCTTCCTCAAAAGATCCAGGCTCAGATTGTACGATAGTACTCATGGCTGCTAGATACCCTTGGTATCTATTCGGCCTCTTGCTTTCATGGAATGTCCCCCTTGGGGCCATATGTTATGTAAATTTTATTAATTGTTAGTTAGATATAGTTATATTAGGTTTTATTAAGTGAAAGGGCATGATCAAAGATCACGCCTCTTCACCAAGGGACACCTTGAGGCTATATTTAAAGCCTCGGTGATTCCCCATTGTAATCATCTTTTCATCTTCATCAATAATAATATATAATTATCAAGTTTACCAGAGTTTTTACACTCCATTGGTATCAAAGCCATCGCTCTTCGGGATCTGTGTGATCACCCAGAATTAAGGAATTACAGAATTCCAGAATTGCAATTCTAGAATTGCAGATTTTTTTTCGAGTGCTTGTGGACAGTATTAGTTTTAAATTTTTTTTTTTGCAGCCTTTCTCCTCTCATATCCATGCCCCCTCCTTAACGATCTGTGATTGACACGAAAAACCGTTGCCGCTTCTCTAATAAATCGGACTCGATTCTCCTTTGCGAAAAACGACGGTCTCTCTTTCTCTGCACGACAGCTGTGCTCCCTCAACTGACAGCAACCCTCCAGAAAAACCTCCCGATCCGGATTTGTCTCAAGCGGTCGATTTGAAAACGGTCCTTCGTGGTTTTGTAGGTCGACGAAGGAAATTTCAGTCAACCAACTGTGGCTCTTTCTCTCAACTAACGGAATTCCTTTCTCTCGACTGACTGGGATTCTATTCAGTGGTTTTTCTCGACAACAGGGTCTATAAACATTTCAGACTTTGAATGGTTCCTTGTTCCTTCGGGCGGCAACGACCTGCTCACAACCCTTTAAACGAGTGAATATCTATCGAGGATCTCTAATAAATCGTTTCTCGAGATCCACCACCCATCAACTCATCGATCCCAACCTTCCCGCAGTCACCGCGGTCTTCTCAACCTTCCCGCCTCACCGTAGTCTTCTCAACCTTCCCGCCTCACCGCGGCTACCCCCACCGACTGCACAAACCCGCCTTCCCCGTCACAGTAAACACCCTACCATTTGCAAACACCGGCCAATAATTTCCACAGTCACCCACCGGTGATAGTGATGTGCCTTGAGGCACCACTATCTATCAACCAGACATCCATAGTGTCAGGTGGAGATGCAACAGAGAGGGCAGATACAAGAATGAATTCATTTCTTTTATCAACGACATTTGATTCCTCATACCTGGAATTTCTCGACCTTTTGGAAGGTTGACCATTTCTGCCGGAGGGAGTCTTCCTCTTCCCCTTGAACCTGTTGTTCCTTTGATTGCCATTCCTCCGGTTGTTGTTGTCATCATCATCGAGAGAATCCTTCTTGAAAGGGCATTCTCTAGCATAGTGACCTAGCTTGTGACAAGTGTAACACTTGCCTTTCTTTCCTTGGGCCCCTGCTCTTCCTTTATTCCTTGGACCACCAAAGTTCTTCTTCTTAGTATGAGCAGCGAAGGCAACATTTCCTTCATTTTCATATTCCTTCATCCTTGTCTCTTCTTGTATGCATCTCGATAGTACTTCGTCAAAATCAGGTATCACATTGTTATTGAGAATGGTAGTGTTGAATACATGCCATTCGGATGAGAGACCTCCAAGTGCGGTGAGAACCATCTCTCGATCAACTATTGTCTCCCCAATAGCCAGCAGATTATTCCTGATCTCGGTTAGCTTCAGAATATTTGATTGAATAGACTCATCCCTGCCTTTCTTCAGATTCTTCAATTGGTTCTTGAAGAATAGGACTTGATTCGCATTGTTGGCCTTGAACATGTTGACCAACTTATCATACATCTCCTTGGATGTACCCAACTCAGAGATGTAGGCAACTAGACTCTTATGAATTGAGTCCCTGATCATTAGCTTTGCTTTGATTTCCCCCTTCTTGTACTTTGTTTTGGCAACAGCAGTTGCAGTGGATGGAGGCTCTTGGATTTTACCTTGCACATAGTCCATGACATCTTGGTCTTCCAAATTAAGATCCAATGTCATCTTCCAAGCATGGAAGTCATCCTTCCCAGTCAATTTGTCATCAGCCTTAAAGCCATTGTAGTTTGAGGAACCCATCCTCTTCTTCGGTGATTGCTACAAACTAGGGCTTTGTCTTCACCTCAACTCTGATACCCTGTAAATTTTTGTAGATGTTCTATGGTTGATGCAACTTTACTTTTTATCCCAATATGAACAGTAATCACATAAACGAGAAAATGCTTAATCGATGGGAACATACAGATGAATCGAAAACGGAAAAGCGATATATAAGTGTGTTGGTCGCTGCGATGGTCAGCCGTGCTTCAACCAGCAAACGCTCAATATGGTTAGCCAACTTGATGTCCACCACAAACCCTTAGGATAGCCAAAACGGTGAACCCAAAAAGTCAATCATGTCGGTCTTTGTCACTTGACTTAGTCAAAGTCAATATGTAGCCTGGAATAATGCAAAAAATGCGGGTGGAAAATCGAAATTTTGGAGAAGTTTTAAGGTTTGTTTGACCTTGCGTTGACAAAGTCAACAACTGATTGAGATGAAATCACAGGCCGAAAACAAAATAGTCATATCAAGGTTACTTGGGAGCGGGAGCGCCATTTTTAGAAGCTTCCGGTCCAGAGCGTTTCGGGGAGCGTTTATATATATATATATATATATATATTTTTTTTTAATTTTTTAAATTTTTCTTTTATTTTATTTTTATATTTTGATGCATATATGTCAACAAAAACATGTAGAATGATGAATTAGACATAAAAAACATAAAAACATAGATTGAATCATACAACATCAATCATCTAGAAGTTATAATCTTCATCAACCATGCGAGTTGAAGCATACAACATATTGACTCATGATCATCCAATCAGAGGTTTTGAGCTTTCAAAAATTCAATACTATATAACATTTATCATCATTGATTTCAAATTTCAATATCCAAGTATCATCATTTCATTCATTGATTTCAAATTCAATATACATTTATCATCATTGATATATATCATTATCATTATTGATTCATTGATTTCAATTACAATATAACATTTATCCATCATTATGATGTGCTTAACATTATCATTGATTCATTGATCACCATATAACTTCCATGAAGCATCATATTCATAATTCATAATAACAGCAGCAACGATAAACTTATAAATGCCAACTTCAAGTTTCACCTTTGAGAATTCAAATTTCAAACTTGGGTGTCATTAAATATATGAAATCAGAAAGAGTCAAGTTTCAACTGTTCAACTGTCAACAACAAATAGAAACGACTAGTAAACAACAAATCTATTTTATCTCGCTGGCCCCTTGCCACGCCCACGAGAAATGTCTAATTTTTGTGAGCCACGAGGAAATGTTGGTCTTTTAGTACTCTCAGGAGTACCATGACCACGACTAGAAGTTGGAGGCTGGATCTGCAAAGGAACAATAGTGTGATATCGAGGAGTGGCATTGCCATTGGCACTGGCACTGGCACCCGCACTGCTACCAGTAGATGGTGGGACTAGCCCTGTGTGTGGCAGTGCTACTGATGCTTCATCATCATCCCTATAAAGTTCTGTTTCAAATTCTTCCAGATGTAACGTGCCGTCCTCCAAATTATCATCCTCTGGGTTGTTGTCCTAGACTCTGTATGATTGATCCTCATTTGCCCGATCATAGTAATGGCTCAACAACCTCAAGTTATAATGCACATAAACCAAGCTTTTAGCTCGGTTTTAATTCAGCCTGTTTCTTCTCACATTGTGTATAAAGCTGTAGGTGCTCCAACACCGCCATGTGTGCCTTAACAACACACTCTGCGGAAAAGTGTTCACAACACAGCGAGAGAACTTACAGCCAACTTTGACACAAGTCCCATCATACATATAGCTACCATGTGAGAACGTAAATTGTCACTGTCTTCCCATTACATGAGAGAACAAGAGTAACGGTCTGTGCAAATGTTGCTGTTCAAAGCGACCAACAGCACACTCTTCCCCGTCAGGTACCAATTTGTCCAATGCCTTCATGTACCCTTCTTGTACCTCTGGATCTCTGTGAGGTTTCACCCTAACCCCACCTCCAGGTGCAGGTTGGCCCAACCAAGATGGAGAGTAATATTTTGGCGTAAGGATATATGCCAAAGCATGTAGTGGAACATTGAGTTTATTCCATCGTGCACACACACAGTCATGAATCATAGCATACAAGTTGGGATCATTATCCTTAACAATATCTTTTATTTGCCCCAACATGCTATCCATCTGCTCATAAACCTCTCCAATCACTAGTTTATTAGTATCTGCAAAGAGAATCATGTTATAAATGGGCTTGGTAAAATTCAAAATTTCCCTCACACGTGCCCAAAACAGAGGGTCAAGGGCGGTCTCCTCCACATGTACGAAACCTTGCCTGTTGTTGATCACAATCAGCTCCCTATCAAATTTTCGCAAGCAACCCCGTTTAAATCCTGCAAATCCCCTCTCGTGGCCTAAGGAATCCGTTTTTGGCCTACCGTTACCTTTCCCGCCCCCAAATTACATTTAAAGGGCCGCAAAACCCTTATTTGAAAATCTGTAAAGCCTAGCACTTTTCGTCTAGACCCCGCACCCTTTTCCTCCACGTAATTTAGTGTTGGAACCGAGGGCAAAAGCATTAGGCGCTTATCAAAGTATATCGGGCGCATTTTGAGCCGTACGATCAAACCATGGATCAACGTACTGCAGCTCTCCCGCCGTGGTGGTCCCCGCGCCCGAAAGCACTGTTCAAAACTGCCCGGTATTCATCGCACCGCCTTTTGGCGGAGGGCGGTAATTCTCGTTGGGCCAGCGATTCCATACACTGTCTGCCACGCGTCCCAGCGTATGGTTCCAAAACCGCTGTTCATCGCGCGTTATTGTTCGGAACAAGATGCCCAGCGATATCGCCGTCAGCTGTCTGATCTGAAGTTAAATTTTCACAAGCAACCCCGTTTAAATCCTACAAATCCTCTCTGGTGGCATAAGGAATCTGTTTTCTGCCTACCATTAACTTTCCCGCCCCCAAATTACATTTAAAAGGCCACAAAACCCTTATTTGAAAATCTGTAAAGCCTAGCACTTTTCGTCCAGACCCCTGCACCTTTTTCCTCCACATAATTTAGTGTTGGAACCGAGGGCAAAAGCACTAGGCGCTTATCAAAGTATATCAGGCGCAATTTGAGCCGTCCGATCAAACCATAGATCAACGTACCGCAGTTCTCCCGCCGTGGTGGTCCCCGCACCCAAAAGCTCTGTTCAAAACTTCCCGATATTCATCGCACCACCTTTCGGCGAAGGGCGGTAATTCTCGTTGGGCCAGCGATTCCATACACTGTCTGCCACGTGTCCCAGCGTACAGTTCCAAAACCGCCGTTCATCGCGCATTATTGTTCGAAACAGGACGCCCAGCAATATCGCTGTCTGCCATCCAATCTGAAGCTCTTCATCCAACGGCTATCGCGCTCTGAAGCTGCATGGGGTTTAACCATAGGCAAATCACACCCCTGCCCCACTGTCTATCGCCTTTGTTGCTCTTTCAACCGTCAATCTCCTCTCGAGATCAAACGGTCAAGATTCCATCATTCCCGCCGTTGACCGGTCTCATTGTTAACGCTCCACGTCATCCTTTCCACATAATCTTTCATACGTACACCCGTCACCCGTTCCACGTGTATGTCACATGTTTCCTCCTCTCGTATATATTCATGTCTTAAACCAAATCTTCATTCCTTTTACGTTGAAAACCTCCGCCCAATCCACCTGCCATTGTTCCACTGCACTTTCTTTGTCACCACCCTGCATGCTTCCGCCATTTCATCATGTTGCGTCACTACACAGTCACCTCCATTGCATCGTCTTCCCCCATGCATTTGTTTTCTTCACAACTTTGTGTGTTTTGCAGGTTTACAGCGACAAATAATTATCATAACTTGCAGCATCCATTGCAAAAGCCGAGAACACGTCAAAGGACCATTTTGCCGAGACAAAATTTATGAAGAAGGTCCCTGGAAAGCTAATCGATAAGACTTCCATTAATGAAGCAGGGTTAAAATCTGTCAAACCCTATAGGGGCATTCAAGGCGCCAATTTCACAGATGAAAACATTAATGGAGCAGCAGAGGAAGATCAGTGGATGATTGAGGAATTCAGCATTCGGCGTTGAAGATTTTAAAGCTTAATTCAGGATTGGGAAGGCAGAGGGTACCATGCACAGGAAACAATATCCTCCAGGTTTCATTTCAGCAAGATTTTTCTTTCAGGAAAGGACAGAATGTTCATATGGTTTTACCTCTATACCGTGTTCCTAAAGGGTTTTTCACCCAGAGAATTTATTTCAGAATATAGGCTACAGAGTACGTGCATCACCACAAACTCATCAAGCAATATGAGCGTGCACGTCCCTACCATTTTGTTTTAATGAGACAATTAAATATCTATCACCTACCTCTTTATTAGGTTTTTGGTTTCTCCTATAAAACTCTAGGAGAACGAATTGTTTAGGGTTCCAGATTTTATCAGAAAATTATGCAGTGAAAGGATTTTTGTATACATTTTGTAAAACTTTTATATGAAGGCTCAGAGCCCATAGGGTCTCAGTGAGGAGGAGTTCTATCTATTAAAGAGAATTTTGGTCTTTGGTATTTCACAGCCTGTAACTTTCTCTTATGTGTCATTTTAATAGATCATTTCATTTCATCCATATTTCTTGTATCATGTTTTGGAATGCGAGTGGCTCACTGATTTCTCGTATGGATACATCCTAGTTGATGCCCATGCTCGGATCAGTCAAGCGCTTTAAATATGGCTCATGCATGATATTATGTTCCATTATTCATCTAAACCGTATTTCTGCTATATTAGCTTCTTTGGGAGGGTGATTTTAAAATGTTATTGTCATGTATGGATTCTTAGATTGGTAAGCCCATGCATGATGGTATTGTATATCTGGGTATCAGCTCAATGTTACCTAATATCTCCTCAGCATTTCTTTCATTACATAAGCCTTCTGATAATTGATATCTGTGACATATTACTTGAACTGGCCCGCTTTGCAGTAAACTGTCTCTGAATTGTCTGTGCTTTTGTATTAGAGTTCTACATCTTGCCTCTGTAGTATCCCTTTATCCATATCAGTTTCTGAGGGTCTTGGTCCCATTCTAGTTTATTTCCTTGTTTACAGGAGATAGAATGTGAGCTGAAGCTGACAACTTCATACATTACACTATACGCTCCTTGCTATGCTAAGATGTCCTAGGCACTGGTCTATCACAACTCTAGGCTGTCTCTAGGAGCGACAACATCTTTCTGGCGTCGTTGCCGAGGATACGAAGTTGAAAAATTTAAATCCATGGGCCTCGACAAAACCTTATTTACTCTTCAGAAAGGTGAGCATGAAGAGTTGAGAGTTGTAGATCCCTCACTTTGGCGACTCCACAGTTCCTAAATGATTAAAAGACTCCACTGGTAATCAGTAGGCCACTGATTATCTTGGTTTCACGAGACTCCACTGGGAGACCATGTCGTAGTACAGCATCAGCCATGCTGAAGACCAAGTCACTTCACCAATAGAAGACTCTGAGCAGTTTGCAAAAACGCATCCAAGTTTCATAGCTAAGTGTCGAGATGAAATATCTCGTGGCTTGGAAAAACTGGAAGTGGAGGACCTTCCACGTATTGCTCTTCTCAGCTCAAGTTGCACACCTGTGCTTAAGAAAATATTTCTAAGATTGATGATTGAAAGATATGAAGCTGAGATCAAACTCTTGAAATCACAAGAACAAACTCAGGACCTAGATAATGAGCCAGACAAGTATGATGCTTTAAAACCTATGGAAGATGAGGAGGAAAGTGATCAGGAACTGCCTGATTGCTTACCCATGTCTTGTGTTATGCTGATCAGAGAGTATCATGACCTAATAGCAAAATAAAATAGGGAGTGTTGCTTGGAGGAAACAAGAGACCATATAGAAGATGCAGAATCTGATGTGGAGGAAGAAACCACTCATGAGCCTTGTAGTCTAACCGAGTATCATCAGGTTCATGAGGACTGGTCTGAATCAGAGAGAGATCGAGAAACATCAGAAGATCCTCAAGATTTCCCTGCAAGCACAACTGATGATATTCTAGAAGAGGTTCAAGAAGACAGCTTGCCTCCAAATCAGCTAGTACAAGAAACAGAGAGCTGCTGCTCTTCTGCACAAAGGAACACAAGACAATCTTCTCCTTTGACAGAAGAAGCGATTGACCAGATATTAAATCAGCAGTCCACCTCAGGAATCTTCTATGGAACACACACTCTTGCTCATTCATATTATGAGTTTGATTGTGCAGATTCCATTGCCCACTCGTCTATTGAGTTTGATGATTCGGATCCAGAAAACTCCTCTGAGGATCAAGACGAAGAAAGACCTGCTGAGAAGCCGACATGTTTGATTGGTGACATTTCTTATGATTATGACTTTCTTAGTTATGATCTATTTGATGATGATTTTTTCCAGAGAGAAGCTGAGCCTGCAGAACCATCATCAGTAGACCCATGGGAGGAAATCCAGGGCCAGCAACTCCATAGGAGCAGTGAACCTAGTCAACCTATCTATGATACTGATGGGGAGAGCTATGATAGTATAATAGAAGATGAAGATTCCTTGAATCTTCATTCTGCTTTACCACAGATCATCAGTGAGACTGGAAACTATCAGCCTTCCTTTTCAGAAGATGAGGAGGTAAGCAAAGAAGAAATTCCTGAGCAGATTGAAATTAAGGGGCCTTCTCTTGAAAAGGAAGAAGATATGAAACATACCCCTGCTCAAGAATACATAGAACTGTTCACAGAGCTCAGCTCATCAGAGCAGAATATATCAGAGCTCCAAGAGGACAGCACTGTCATATATGATGAGTCCTCCAGTTCAGAAGACGAAGGAGACACTCTTTCTCAAGAGAGTTTTCTTCTCCATCCAGTGGAAGAAGATAAATTCCTGGTTGAAGCCTGCCTGCCAGGTATTCTTAACCAGGTATCATTTCATGATCCTTATGTACATTTCCTGCAAACATTTGAAGATGGATCAAGGGTCTTTTTGAGCAGCATGTTGCAAACAGAAAGAAAATTTTTCAAAGCTGTTATTATGGAACAAAAAGAGTGGGAGATGCCCTGCTTATCCAGCCTGCTCAAGGAGTTGAGCAAGAAGGACCAATCATGGGATCACTTGATGGACTGGTTGCATTAGAGGAAATTGTTTGTAAGCTAGTATGTAAATATTCCAGTTAGAGTAGGGTAGGTAGGAAAAGCTCAATAAAGCTCAGCCTGTGAGCATGTAGTTAGTTGTTTTAATTTCTGCAAAGTCCGGCAAGCCAGACAGTCCAATCCTGGCTTGGCTGTTTTTCAATTTCTGTCTTAGAATGTAGTGAAGAAATTTGCTAGACAGTCTAATCCTAGTAGATGTAGTTTAGGTACAGAAAATGTGAGACCAACAGTTTAATTTGGTCTCATGGAGTAATAAGGGTAGTAGTAGAATAGGTTTATTTCTCCTGTTTGTAAAAATTGATGAATCATGAGGTGAAGAGTAGAAATGCCGAAGAGAAGAGTTCATATAGAAGATGATCAGATGGTCTGCGAGTTCTTGACATGGTCAGGGATGAACATGTCATCCCCAGGTGGAGCCAATGTTGATCATAATCAGCTCCCTATTAAATTTTCGCAAGCAACCCCGTTTAAATCCTGCAAATCCTCTCTCGTGGCCTAAGGAATCCGTTTTCGGCCTACCGTTACCTTTCCCACCCCCAAATTACATTTAAAAGGCCGCAAAACCCTTATTTGAAAATCTGTAAAGCCTAGCACTTTTCGTCCAGACCCCCGCACCCTTTTCCTCCACGTAATTTAGTGCTGGAACCGAGGGAAAAAGCACAAGGCGCTTATCAAAGTATATCGAGCGCATTCTGAGCCGTCCGATCAAACCATAGATCCACGTACCACAGTTCTCCCACCGTGGTGGTCCCCGTGCCCAAAATATCTGTTCAAAACTGCCTGGTATTCATCGCACCGCCTTTCGGCGGAGGGCGGTAATTCTCGTTGGGCCTGCGATTCCATACATTGTCTGCCACGCGTCCCAGCGTACGGTTCCAAAATCGTCGTTCATCGCGCGTTATTGTTCGGAACAGGATGCCCAGCGATATCGCCGTTAGCCATCTGATCTAAAGCTCTTCATCCAACGGCTATCGCGCTCTGAAGCTGCATGGGTTTTAACCATAGGCAAATCACACCCCTGGCCCACTATCTATCGCCTTCGTCGCTCTTTCAACCGTCGATCTCCTCCCGAGATCGGATGGTCAAGATTCCATCATTCCCGCCATTGACCGGTCTCATTGTCAGCGCTCCAAGTCATCCTTTCCACATAATCTTTCGTACGTACACCCGTCACCCATTCCACGTGTATGTCACATGTTTCCTCCTCTCGTATATATTCCTGTATTAAACCAAATCTTCATTCATTTTACATTGAAAACCTCCGCCCATTCCACCCGCCATTGTTCCACTACACTTTCTTCATCACCACCCTGCATGCTTCCACCATTTCATCATGTTGTGTCACTACACAGTCACCTCCATTGCATCGCCATCCCCCATGCACTTTTTTTCTTCACAAATTTGTGTGTTTTGCAGGTTTATAGTGACAGAGAATTATCATAACTTGCAGCATCCATTACAAAAGCCAAGAACATGTCAAAGGAACATTTTGCAGAGGCAAAATTTATGAAGAAGGTCCCTGGAAAGCTAATCGATAAGACTTCCATTAATGAAGCAGGGTTAAAATCTGTCAAACCCTGTAGGGGCATTCAAGGCACCGATTTCACAGATGAAAACATTAATGGAGAAGCAGAGGAAGATCAATGGATGATTGAGGAATTCAGTGTTCGGTGTTGAAGATTTTAAAGCTTAATTCAGGATAGGGAAGGCAGAGGGTACCATGCACAGGAAACGATATCCTCCAGGTTTCATTTCAGCAGGATTTTTCTTTTAGGAAAGGACAGAATGTTCATATGGTTTTACCTCTATACCGTGTTCCTAAAGGGTTTTTCACCCAGAGCATTTATTTCAGAATATAGGCTACAGAGTACGTGCATCACCACAAAGTCATCAAGCAGTATGAGCATGCACATCCCTGCCATTTTGTTTTAATGAGACAATTAAATATCTATCACCTACCTCTTTGTTAGGTTTTTGGTTTCTCCTATAAAACTTTAGGAGAATGAATTGTTTAGGGTTCCAGATTTTATCAAAAAATTATGCAGTGAAAGGCTTTTTGTATACATTTTGTAAAACTTTTGTATGAAGGCTCAGAGCCCATAGGGTCTCAGTGAGGAGGAGTTCTATCTGTTAAAGAGGATTCTGGTCTTTGGTATTTCACAGCCTGTAACTTTCTCTTATGTGTCATTTTAATAGATCATTTCACTTCATCCATCTTTCTTGTATCATGTTTTGGAATGCGAGTGGCTCACTGATTTCTGGTATGGATTCATCCTAGTTGATGCCCATGCTCGGATCATTCAAGCGCTTTAAATATGGCCTCATGCATGATATTCTGTTCCATTATTCATCTAAAGCATATTTCTGCTATATTAGCTTCTTTGGAGGGTGCTTTTAAAATGCTATTGTCATGTATGGATTCTTAGATTGGTAAGCCCATGCATGATGGTATTGTATATCTGCGTATCAGCTTAATGTTAGCTAATATCTCCTCAACATTTCTTTCATTACATACACCTTCTGATAATTGATATCTGTGACATATTACTTGAACTAGCCCACTTTGCAGTAAACTGTCTCTGAATTGCATGTGCTTTTGTATTAGATTTCTACATCTTGCCTCTGCAGTATCCCTTTCTCCGTATTAGTTTATGAGGGTCTTGGTCCCATTCTAGTTTATTTCCCTTTTTACAGGAGTTAGCATGTGAGCTGAAGCTGACAACTTCATACATTACACTATACGCTCCTTGCTATGCTAAGATGTCCTAGGCACTGGTCTATCACAACTCTAGACTGTCTCTAGGAACGACAACAATAACCTTGGTTGAAACGTAGAGGCATAGGCAGATTCGAGAAAAAAGAGCTCATAGTGGAACTGTTGGAAACGTAACAGCTGGGTCAAGTCGGGCAAGTATGCATTGTTGCATAATTTTTCGAATACCACAGTAGGAGCAGAAAAGACATGACAGTAAGCAGAAAAGACAAATATTGAACTCTGGAAGAAATGCAGGGCAAGGATATCTAATCTGCCAGGGAGACACATCAGCAATTCAGGGAGATGCATTAGTAACAAGTTAGATTTAGCAAATAGAATAATATTCCAAGTTTTTATTTGTTTTCTTTGTCTATTAAGATAAAAGCTAGAGTGATGTCCTCAATTGCAATGTAATAAGTAGTTTTAACAGTTTAGGTAGTCAAAGTTGTTTCAAGAAGTTTTAGCAGTTACGAACCGTTTATGATGTATTTAAGAAAGATAGAAAGAAATAAGAAAGGTTCTAAGTTTTGTACCTTTGGAAGACTAAAGCTTTGGTACTCTCTTTTCTGAGGAATTAATGAAAGAAGCACCAAATTTCCTACAAATGTTGATGGTGATTCACTTTTCCTCTGTCATTTTGTGTTCCTTCTTCCTAGAATTAAGTGAAGTAAATTAGCCTCCGGTCTCTTAATTACATCTGTGAGTAAGAGTGAAATAACCTTAATTTTATCTCCTTCACTCCAACTCCTCTCCCTTCAAAAATTCTCTCTGGAACTTAAAAGTAATAAATTTTGTGTTTACAGCATATTATTTTGAGTTTCCTCTCTCTCCATAAATTCATTCTGAAATTTAAAGTGATAGATTCTCTGTTACAGTATATCATTTTGATTTTCTTCTATAGTTCTTATTTTCCATTCAGATATCAACAGTTATTGGCATTGTAGAGTATTTCATTATACCATATTGTTAAGGGTTTTAAAGAATTAGTTTCCATAGGGATTAAACAAAGACAACCTAATATAATTACTTTTGTGACACATTTTTAAAAAATGTCTTAAGCATTGATTCCTTTCCATAGCCAAGGAATTGTCTCTTACGATACAATAGGATCGTCAAGCCTAGGTTCACCCATGATCATATGAGTGGAAAAATAAATAAGTGAATTTGAAGGAATCAGTCATATGATACAGCTCATCTTAAGAGAAAAAAATTTATGATGGCACCAATTCAATTTTTTTATGTTGCCCATAAATGTAATATTACAAAAAAAAGGTGTACATGAATAATGGTGGCTGACAACCACCCAACTTCCAACACCGTCAGTCAAGAAAATTTCCATACCAACCACTGAAAGTAAGAAAAAAAAAACACGGGTTGACGAGTCGTACCATCACTAGTGCTTCAGGGTCCAAGGAATGTGCAATTTGTAAGATGGTAGGGTCAGAGTGTGGGCGACAATCAACAATGTTTGTATCTACAAATAGTGTGGAATTGTTGTATGAAACCCAACCGTTAAAGGTTGCACAACCACAACATAGAATGAGAAAACCAACTTCCAAAAATAAATTGATCAATCGACAAGAAAGCAGAGATCGATAGAGTCACAATAAGAGAAATTCAGGGAGATGAAAAGAGTTCAAAGCACAAAACATAGTGGAAACACCATCCAATCGGACCAACTAGCTACAAAAGAAGCAAGGACAAATCAGGAGACTCAATCGTCACCTATGGTATGCCACAAATGAGGGGTGGATACAAGCAAGATCCACGATAGATCAAAGCTAGGATGGGAACATGGCATGAGCACAAACACGAGGGTTTGTGTAGCATGCTAGAAATATTGTCATTGATGGAAAAGGAGGAGATCAGGATCAACAAAGAAGCAAAGGAGCATCATCAACATTATCATTTATGGAAAAGGAGCAACATCATCATTAGCATTGTCTTTGGAGGAGCATTAGTGGTCGCACGGGAGTAGATGAATATTGCTAGTGAATAGATGATGACTTCCTATTCACTTTGTGGAAACTTGTGAGAAAATCGCAAATCGCTACAGGAAATAAAATCACAAAATCACATAATCGCAAAATCGCAAATTGAAAATCGTAGAATCATAGAATTTCAAAATCGCAAATTGCAGAATAAAATGCGAGAGTGAAATGTGAGAGATGATGTAGCAGATGACATGGCAAATGAGGTTGTAGATGACATGGACCCAACCCCACAAATCGCAAATCTCAAATTGCAATGACGTGGAATATGGCGTGGCAGATGACGTGGCAATGGTGTGGCAGATGACGTGGACCCAACCCCCCAAATCGCAAGTCGCAAGTCGTAAGCCATGGTAACATGGCGATAGGAGCAAGTGCGATGGAGAAATTGTGACTCATAAAGGGACACGATAAATTTCAGAACTTAATTCTAATACAAAAACATGTTTGGAGTTGTATGGGACTCTATAAGAAATCACAATCGGGAGATTAGAAGGTTTGTATTCGAAATATAACTTTGATATGTCGAAGTATGATTTGAAAACGAGCACGGTATAATTCAGAACTGAATTTAAATGTCATTTCAAGTCCAGGATTATGCGGAAGTCAGGTCATTCGGGAGACAGGTATGCGAGTGCCTCATAACAACTTGGGGGGAAGTCTGAACACGGGCAAGGTCGACTTGGGTGAGTGACCCATGACCTGACACAGTGTGCAATGCGACCAACTCTGGGCGGATTCGGGTCTTATGGCTGTGGTTGTGGGTTCAACGTTGCGGCTACAGTATGACGGGAAGCATGGGTCGAGTCAAGTTGTAAGTTCGGTTATGCTACACAGTTTTTGAAACATAACAGCAAGGCAGAGAAGAAAAACGAACACCAAAGAAAAGAAGATGAAAGGGATGAAATGAATAAATTGTAATAATGTCAATTTATTGATTAATCTAAATTTTTGTGATGCAAAGGAAAGTCTATAAGGTAAAGGAGAGACTCCAAATGTGACTGAAATTATTTATTTATGTATTTTTTGTTCTGATATTCATAATATGAAGACTGAGGAAACAAATGAGTGGAAGGCAAAGAGTCAAGTCTCTTCACTTCATATTCCAATACAGAATACGAACAGCCATCAATTTCATCAAAAAAAATATGTCATTTTGGTGTGCATTAGATGGGTTAAAGAGTTGGAGAATGTGAGAGATTTGATTGATATACTATGCACATATGGAGTTGATGAGAAGCATATTTTAAGGGAGAAGAGGCAGAAGCAAATATGGAGGAATAAGGAGTTGATAACTAGGTAAATCAGCATATTGTTTTCATGTTGTGTGAGGGGATTGTGGTCTCCTTTCAAATTGTAGCTTGATAAATGTTCAGTTGGAACTGGTTGAGGTAGAAGCCTACTATGGGTTGTAGCCTGCAGAAAACATATGGGAGTTGGAGCTTCTTTGGAAGTTGTAGCTTGCAAAAAATTGAGGTAGGAGCCTCTTGTAGATTGGAGCCTACAGAAAATCAGATGTAATAGGGAGTAGGATCTTGCCTTTGCATCACAATAATAATAATCGTGGTTTTATCCCTTATGGGTTTCCATTTATATATGGTGTCCATGTGCATTATTACTATGTGTTGATGTGATGAGTTAGCCTGTTTATTACTTGTTGTTCACATATTCAGTTTGTTGATTATTATTTATTAATTTGCCCATGTAATGGTTATGTTAATGAGTTTAATGAAAATAATTTTAATGTCCATGAATGGACTAAACTGATTCACCCCCCCCCTCCCCCTCCCCCTCATTTTAGTCAAGGGTTCATCACTTTGTAACAAAGCAGGTTCCTTTGGTGTAAACCTAATAGCTTTCCATTAATGAACTATCAAAATGTACTCGTGTTGAGTACAAAAAGATTTCTTGAATGGAGAGATAAGGTTAAAACAGATTTAATGGCTTATGGACCTAAGTTATGGAAACTTTTATGTGATGGTTACTGCAAAGACTCTCCCTCTTTGCAAGAACAACAATGGAATGCCAAGGAAAAATTCATAATGTATAATATTCTTCATAACAAGGATCTTGATACAATAATTGATTTAACTTCTGCAAAATAAATCTGGAATAGATTGCATCTCATGCATGAAGGAGACACTATTGGTTGCATTGTTAAGAAGAAGAAAAACCTCTTTCAAAAGGAAAGTTTCAGTGAAATGAGGTCATTGTTAGTGTGAATGGACATGATTTCCATGAAGAAAAGACAATTGAAGAACAAGCCAAACTTAACTGTGTCTTGACTAAAATAGGAAGATTGAAGAATGAAAACAAAGATCTGAAGAAACTGGTGCAAATATGTGATGAGAGAGAATATGAGCATAAGGAAGAAATTGTTGGCCTGGAGGCACAGCTTGAAGAAGCAAGGAAATTAGGAGGGATGATTAATAACCAGTTAAAAGAGAAATATACACAATATAAAAGACTAGAGTCTGAGATTTTTTCCGCTAGAAGACAACTAGATGAAAAGAGCAGGTTGTGTAAGCAATTAGAAGAGGAGGTTTCCTCCATGAAGAACTCAGAAAAGGCATACATTAAAGAGGATAATGAAGCAGCTCAAAAGGGACCTACAGAAGTAGAAGGCAGCAAGAACATGATTTGTAAAGAAATAAATTTAAAAAAAAAAAAAACAGCAACATTAAGAGACAAGGAATGAGAGGAAGAAACAGTTATTTGCAAAATGCTCATTTGTTCCTAGAGATAAATTGAACAAATTTGGAAGATCTCAAAGGAGGTTCTTTGCTCCTATGAAAAATATCACATGTTTTTCTTGCCATAAAACTAGACATGTCGCAGCATAGTGTAAGACAAATAAAATCAAGTTTAACCAGTAAAAGATGTAGAAAATGAGAAGGGTCCCTCAAGCAAGCAAACAGAAAGTACAATATTTTACCAGGTACGCAAATAATATCCATGGCTATTGTTATTTATGCAATGAATTTGTACATAAACTTTTTGAATGTAAACGATATTCAAAAATGGGCATAAAAGGCCACACATGAGCTCAATCGTACTGAGGTAAAACAAGATCTTATGAGTATAATAACTTTGGCCACAAGGCCAAATACTGCAAACTTCTATATACACTAAAGAACTCTAGGCAAATGATGGAACCAAATAAGATTTGACCAAACTTTGAATGAAATGCAGCCATTATGAGGAATCTAAATAAAGTATGGAAGAAGAAGAAAAAGGAGGAGCATGTTACTTCAATGACATAATGAATCCATCATAGTTTTAGTGGGAGCTACTCTAGGAAGCAACACAGTCATCTAACCAATGCTAGACAAGAAGCAACATCCCAAGGGGGAGAGCAGCCCATAAAATGTTTGCATCAAAGTTTCCAAAGAAGAGCTCCTTTGTATATGAATAGCCAAAAGTTCAGGATGGGAAAGGAAAATTCCTCTGGCAGAGAACTATAGAGGAAAAAAGGCACCTTAAGCATACAATATCCAACGGGTTGATGGAAGAAGAGAAGGCAGCAAGAATCCATGGTAGTAGAGGGGACATCATCCATGAACGTGGAATCTAAGAGGACAACAACACACTAAGCGATGAATGGTTAAAATCACAAAAAATGTGTTTCAATCCATGGAACTAGAAAGATCCACAGAGGATGATCACACTGTGCGTCTCATTGCAAGTGTTAATAATGAAGCAAAAAAAAGGATGAATAAGAAAAAATTTCATTATCATTATATATTATAGATATTCATCAATTGGTATTTGGAGGAGTATTCCTATTAGTAGAATTCTAAGAGTTATTATTGGAGTAGCGTTATTGGCATCAGAGCGTTATGGTAGCAATGTTATGGTATCGGTATAGCAGAAATACATCAATGTGTTATTGGAGCAACGTTATTGGCATCGAAGTGTTATGGTATCAATGACTAGAAGTGCAGTGGTACAAAATGGTGTAGTGGTTGGAGGTTCCCCTGAGATAACATATGGAGGAATAGCGCAGTGGTTGTGGCAGTGATATTATTATGCATCGGGAAATATATTGGTTATGCAGGAATACATGGATATAATTATCGAAACAACTATTATGGACCATTATCTTATATTAGTTGATTTATTATATTCAGCATTGAAGCATCAGTGGTGTTTTGTGAACACGACTATTTTTCTTACACATGATGGGCATTCTCACTCCTATTCTTTTAAGTATGAATAGCCTTCGAACTTACTGTGATGATGCCTCTTTTCTCTTCTACCTGCAAGAAGAATCGGGAGGCACTATGGAAGAGATTTATATGGACGATGATAGCACAGAGATAAACTTTTTCACATAACAGGATTTCAATTATTCTGTCATACCATTAATTGATTGATTTGTCATAGAATTCCACATTATCTATATCCTTATGTAACCTCCAAGGTGCATATGTCGTAGAAACAATGTTGCCTCGTTCTAGGGCAAGTGGATATTGGTCTAATGGTAGTTCCTAGCTAAACATGGTCAACGTTATAAGTCAAGATGGAGACTTGATTGGATATGTGCATAGGATGATGAGCGCAAAGAGAACACAAGAATAATTGCAAATGTGGGATCGGGGAAAAATGGACAACGTATTTTTGTAGAGAAATGGTTGGCTTAGAGAAGCATACACATAGGAAGATAGAGTGTGATATATGTGGAACAAGTCGAAAGGTCACCCATTTGGAAGCATTGGAAGTTGAATAAACATGCATGTGGCAAGGAAGTCGAACCAAGAAATAATGGAGATGGATTTTTGTAGTAGGATGGTGGAGTTTGCTGGAATCCCAAGAGATGAATGCGAGTAATAAATATATTGACGAAGGAATATGGAGATTGAATTGGCCCTGAAGATGAGATACATTGTGCAACAGCGAAGACGAGATACATTTCACAACACTGAAGAAGCATATTTCCTGTTGAAGCAACATTTATTCTTGGATATAATTGCACTCCTCTTCAAGTCAATGTTGATATATCTTCAAGTCCTATTTCTAAAATTCATCCATAAATATTTGTTGAGGTTTGCCTTTTGAGATTTCAATTAAACAAATTGAATGTCTTCCTGAACCTACTTGTGATAGAACAGTTGAAGTTTCTAAGGTATGTTTGAACAGTTGGAGCAGAGTCTGAACTAACAGCTACTGTCTATATCTTACCCTGATTGCCACAATCCTAATGGCAAAGCTGACCTTCACAGTGCAGATCAAATTCGAGCAGTGAAAAGTATGTGTGTTAGAGTATGAGGTGCATTATTAACAAAATAAAAGGGAAGAATATTTTAGTGACAACCATTCTGAAGTATGATATGTACACTTCACATTAGAAAAATAGAGAGAGTTTGATCTTTAACTTGCATACCTCTTTTTTCATAAGTGAAATTGTATAGTCAATTGAGTTTACATGATGACATTTTATTGAGCAAGAATTCATTCATCTTTTCTACAGTATAAGAAATCGACATAATATAACACATTGGCTTCTCAGAATTAAAAAAAATGGAATTTTCTCATTGGAAGTAGCTCTGGAATTTTCATGATATTTCCATCAACGAAGAACTATATAAAATGCTAGGCAAAAGAAATAATTTTCTCAGCAAGTATAATATTTGGATCCTTGAATTTAGTTCTTGAAGAACTTATATAGATTTTAGTCAAATATTTTGTATGATGCCAGAGTCAAAGTTTGTATGTTGTTGGTTATTATTGAGAACAATGGAGAGCAAAATGTGAATAGTAGATATTATGAAGGTTGTCTTAACTGTGGCGGTCTATGTGAGCTGGAGTGAAATACTACATGGTTCATATTATCTTGTATTCTGTAGTATGTGGTTCTCCAAACAATCAGATTGAAAAGTTGCTTGTAATTACATGCAGTAGTTGGTTTTAATGGTTTTGTTGTAGCAGTAGCTGAGCTCATATGCATCCAAGGCCATATTTGCATACCTCAGATATCATATATTTCAAGCCCTCACCATTGTTCTTCCTTAAGCATGCGTTGCGCCTAAAGGTTATGAAACAGAGGTATGTGGTTGAATTTGAGAAGTTTATGTAATGAAATTATGAGCAGCTCTCTTATGAACCAAGTTTTGTGAAAACATATCCTTGAATCTGTAATGGAATCACAGTATAATCTACAATGACACACCTACTCTTCAACATAGTTTGCCAACATTGGATTTTCTTGGTTGTAATTAGAGCTTCGACTCTCTCTCTTAGCTTGGAAATTACACCATTCTCACTTACAATAGTAAGCATAAGGAGTGAAGGTTTCATCATTTGATCTTCTTGCAGTAGTGAGATTGTACAGTACAATGCATTGAATGTATCTAGCATTAAGGGTTTGTCATGAATATGTCATTTTTCAGTATTAAATTTGTTGGGCCTCATAGATTGAAAGATTGTCTAATCTTACAACAAGTTGTAAGGATTTTCGAGACTTATTTTTCACATCAGCATTAAGGGAAGTAAAGGTGAACTATTGTTGCAAAAGACATATTGGCATCATTAGATTGAAGACCAAAATCATGGATATTATTGTTGGTAGCTTTCACATGATCTTGTCCTTTCTTATGCGCTCTTGAAATGTTAACAGAGTCTGAAGTATATTTGGAGCAGAGTTTATATATCACATGGAGTATCTTCATTATTCTTGTATTATTTTTTTGGATGGTATCAGTTTGTTGTGTATATACATGCAATTTCAATTATTTCCAAACTATTCTCCCAACAATATTTATATACCATAACAGAAGGACAGAATGAACCATGTTTAAACATAACTCAGAGAGTAGTAATGCAATGATGGAAACTACACTGAAAAATATGCAACCCCTTGCCATTGATGTCAAAGGGGGAGGTAATGTAATCAGAGGAAGGAAGACATTTCTCAGAATGAAAGGGGGAGGATGTGTTGCCATCAATGCGAAAGGGGGAGACTGTTGGAAATATTGTCATTGATGGCAAAGGAGAAGATCATGATCAACAAAGAAGAAAAGGAGCAGCATTAGCATTATCATTGGCTTTGGAGCAACGTTAATGGTTGCATGGGAGTAGTGGAAGATTTCAAGCGAATATATGATGAATTCCCCTTCACTCTGTGCAGGCTTGTGAGAAAATCGCAAATCACAAATCATTGCAAGAAATAAAATTGCAAAATCGCAGAATCGCAGAATCGCAGAATCGTAGAATCACAGAATCGAAAAATTGAAAAATCGCAAATCGCACAATCGTATAATCACAAAATCACATAATCGCAAATTGTAGAATAGCAAAATCGCAAATCGGTAAAAAATTAGCAATATGAGCATGTGCTATGGGAAAATGCGATAGTGAAATGCAAGAGATGATGCAGTACAGATGATGTGGCGATAGATGACGTGGCGCAGATGACGTGGAAATAGATGACGTGGCACAGATGACATGGTGCAAATGACGTGGCGCAAATGATGTGGCAATAGATGACATGGAGCAGATGACGTGGCATGTCCAGTGGGACCTAAATCCATAAAACTCAAATTCGCAAGTCGCAAGATCGCAAACGGTGACAATGTTACAATATGAACAGGTGCGATGGGAAAATGTGATAGATAAATTGCGATGGTGCAGCGGAAGCTGGTGGGACCCGAACACACAATCACAAATCGCGAATCACCTGATTAGAAGTCAGAAGCCTTGTGGCGTTGTGTGATTCGTGAATGGGCGTGGTATATTCCAGAACTAAATTCAAATGTCATAACGGGTCTGGGGTTATGTAGATTTTCATGTTATCGGAGAATGGACAAGAAGGTACTCGGTACATGTGGTAAAGTTTGTTTAAAATTACTGGCAGCATTCCTTTGGAAAATCTAACACTTGGTGCAGATTGTGGTAACCATACATCTATGTGCCATACTCAGTGGAACTAGGGACTGAAGTTGTTGTCTAAAGGCATGATATTTTATTTCTGAAGAAACGTTTATGCTGCACAGTTTTGAAACAGAAAATTAGAAACACAGTTAGAAGAAGTGCCAACAAAACACAGGGATCAGTGAATGTAAAAACGTACAAGGAAAAGAAGACATAAGGGTTACATTGAATAAATTGTAATAATGTGAAATTATTGATTGAGCTAAATTATTGTGATGCAAAGAAAATTCTCTAAGGAAAATTATCTAAAATGACTGTATTAGTTTTGTTGTGCTGAGTGTCTTTTCAGTTATAAAACATGTGCATAATCAGTTCATTAGTTTGCTTAAGGATCGAGGTGTTTTTCCATGAATTGTAGATGATTTTAGGTGAATTAGAATCATAAAACAAGCTTAAATAACACTGAACAGTAGTGTAAAACAGAGAAATAAGTCACCACATGAATATTACACAGCAGGCATGATGAAGCAGTTCACCCCTCCTAGGCTACATCTATTGGTCCAACTCCCAATTGCATATCCATCTTTCATTATGCTCAAAATTTTGCAAATACATGTATTTACAGTGCTCTAATGGATGTTTTATCTACACCAATGGCTCCAGAATGCTCCAATTAGTCAAAAATTACTCTTCATTCACTCAGAATGGGCGAAAATTGAGCCTCCTACTCTTTTGCGTAGTTACACCTAGAAAAGCTCCACTAAAAGTGGAGAAATCCACTTAACTGGAGCTAAAATAGCTTCTCCGCCAGAAATGGCGCGCTTTGCCAAACTGTCTGTTGTTTTAAACTGTAACATTAAAGGTTAGCAGTTGGGGTGGCCACATGCCAACCCCAAAACTTGCGGCTAACACAACGGTTGGGTGGAACCTGTGGTAATAACTATGGTAATAAACTTGAACTGAGGTTGAAGAGGTGGGTTAGCGAAGACCGTGGCATAAACCGTGCAGAGATGATGGTTATTGTAGTCATGTGACAACACCGAGACTGCTGCGGAGACTGCGGGTTGTATAAACTGCAGCTATAACATTTAATGTTTAACACCACCATGTGATAACATATATGGGAACCGTTGGCGAGTTGGGATCGTCGGCGATTCCCAACCCCCAATGTTGAATGTTATAAACTTTAAATACAACTTGCAACCTAATACAGTTAAGAACCACTTGTAGCGTGGATAGTAGAACCTATATATGCTCGGTGGGAGGTCGTGGGGTCGATTCCTGTGGACCCAACCAAAATTTTACCATGCAGTCTCAAGGACACGTAGTGGCCTCAAGGCTAGCCACGTGTCAACCTATGATTGGTTCTTCAAATTATATCCAACCAATAGCAATCAAACACTTGTCAACCTGCAATTGATTCTGAGGAAGGAATATTCCTCATAATATTCTCTTTTTTCTAACTGTGCATCCCAGTCAAACTTGGTCAAATTATCGCAATTTTACTTGTTTGGCTTTTCGATCAGAATGTGATATCTCCCTCTTGCGACATCGGTTTTTCGAACCGTTCACGGCACCAGAATCAAGAAGAAGAGATCTACGCAACCATCCTAGATTCAACCCAATCTTGTAACTTTGAATTTTGAGAAAAATTTATGAACTCATGATTAGCAAAGGCAAGACTCCAGGTCAAAGACAAATATGTATTAAGTTGAGTTTTTGTGAGACGTTACATATGGTTTAAATTGATATTGGAAAAATTATCTATTTATTATTCTAATATTCATGATATGAAGAGATTTCAAACGAATGTGTGGAAGGCAAAGAGTCAAGTCTGTTCACTTCATATTCCAATATAGAATACAAACAACCATCAAATTATCTCTAAAAAGGATGTCATTTTTGGTGTGCATTTGAGAGGTGAGAGATGGATAATGTGAGAGAGGTGATTGATATACGATTCACATATGGAGATGATGAGAATAATATTTGAAGGGAGAAGAGGCAGAAGTAAAGATAGAGGAATACTGAGTTGATAACCAAGTAAATCAGCATATTGTTTTCATGTTGTGTGAGGGGATTTTTGTCTCCTTTCAAGTTGTAGCTTGATAAATGTTCAGTTGGAACTGGTTGAGGTAGAAGCCTCCTGTGGGTTGTAGCCTACAGAAAACGTATGGGATTTGGAGCTTCCTTGCAAGTTGTAGCCTGTAGAAATTTGAAGTAGAAGCCTCTTGTAGGTTGGAGCCTATAGAAAATCATATGTAATAGGGAGTAGGATCTTACCTTTGCATCACAACAATAATAATCGTGGTTTTCTCCCTTATGGGTTTCCACTTATATCTGGTGTCCATGTGCATTATTATTATGTTTTGATGTGATGAGTTAGCATGTTTATTACTTGTTGCTCACATATTCAGGTTGTTGATTATTATTTATTAAGCTGCCCATGTAATGGTTTTGTTAATGACTTTTATGAAAGGAATTTTAATGTCCATGAATGGACTAAACTGATTCACCCCCACCCCCCCCACCCCCTCTTAGTTTAGTCAAGGGTTCATCAAGTGATACATGTGAAGCTCAACAACAGAAGACTTGAAAGTGGAAATCAAGCCCAAAACATGAACCTGAGATTATACAATCCTCATTTTCCTTATACTTGTATTCCCAACAACTCCATATTTCATTTCTGCTCTACAAAGTCCAACTGTTGCATGCCTACAAGGGGGGAATGTGAATTGTATTATGACCTAACTCTACAGATGAGGAAACTCTATCCACTAAAAGGAACTTATAGTAGAAGCTTCATAAATGGTGAGAGAAGAGGAAGAGGAACCCATCATAAATGGATTTTTTATGTTGAGTATGATCCCTCTTCTTCACCAATACAGAGTGCAGAGGAAAAGGAGAGAAAAACAGAGAAAGAGGTAGCAGGGTTTAGAGTAAATCTTGAGACATTAGATGGGTGCACACTGGGAATCAACGGATATCTTGATTTTAAGTGCAATGTTAAAGGAGGTGGTGGTGATGGAATTGGTTTGAATGTGAGTAGCAGAGGAGTTTCTATCAATTTTGATGTGGAGAGTCTGTACATTCCAACATTGACATCTCAAACTACCAAGTTCTTGGGGCTTTCCTTGCCTCCATTTATTAGCATCACCATTGTTCCTCTTAGTATTCAGGGATTCATAGAGCAACATACATGCCAGGTAGGTAGGGTATGCCCACATTTAATTTCTTTAACTTCATATCTATAATCCAGTTAAAACTAGCATAATATCCAGTTGAAAGTGGCATTGAGCCACCAATGTAAATTTTCATTCTCTTCATTTTGTTTCAGGTCCTCTGTTGGTAGGTTGAGTTGAAATTCAGGGAAAATTT
Organism: Pinus albicaulis; assembly: GCA_034641835.2. Taxonomy (NCBI): domain Eukaryota; kingdom Viridiplantae; phylum Streptophyta; class Pinopsida; order Pinales; family Pinaceae; genus Pinus; species Pinus albicaulis. The sequence continues at coordinate 1,268,148,877 of CM076584.1, forward strand.
GTACTTATCCATTGCATCTCTATAGAAGCCTCCAATTCTAGTTTAAAATTTGCTTATGACTCAAAAAACCAAATGAAAAAAGGAGAAATGAGAGATGGTAGAACATGTTGGCGTGAAAAGGCCATCTTATCAATGAACTCACGCTCATGATCTAAGGTACCCTCTGAACTAGAAGAATTTCAACCTCTGTCATCGATTGTTCCAGGAAATATTCCAGAAAATATGTATCTGGAAATATGCATTCAAGTGCAAACATTAAAAACACAAATCTATGAGTATCTGCGCAACTCGGTTTGTACAACTCTCGGTGCAACAAAGACAATCCCCATTGCGGAGATTTGAACCCAAAACAATAAGATCCTAAAGGTTCTAATTTTTTAGTCACAGATTAATTGGTGAGGATGATGTGGGTGTGATGTGTGTGGGGCAGTAAGTGTGACTGGGCGAAAGCACCCTATGCAACAGCAAAGGCAGGAGCATAAGCAAAAGTAGCGACTCCTATCTATATAGCAGTATCCCATCAGTAGGAGAGCCAGATTATTGAGATTTAGACTTTCGTGATCAAGCATCAGATACAAACCTCTGTGAGCGAGATCCATCCATATCCATATCATAATATCATAGAGAGACATCCATATATAGTGATCAAGATGTTGACCTTTGTGGTGATCTAGATCCATATTCTCTCTTTCGTGGTCGTGATTCAAAGTCTGGTGCTCGCCATGGTAGAGATAAAGTGCCAAAGTCAAAGCCAGTTGAAGCACCTATTGTGGTTTAACCTCTTTATCCAGCACCAACAACAATAGATCAAGACCTAGAAGAAAAGGTGCCTGGAGATCCACACCTTAGTGAGCCAAATTTTGTCCTTTGAGATCTAGATCTAGTTTTTTCTTGAGCAATGATGTCAACATATAAAACTTCATCGTACATTTCACAAAAGGTTGTTCAGTGGAGGGGCGCGATGAAGATACGATTGAGTACATGCGGAACTCATTTGGGAGAACCATCCAGATAGACCTTATACTAAAAAGGGCCTTAGGCACCATCGTTCCATAGGCAAACGACCCGTCGAACCAACACATCCATCCATTCAGCAATAAACCGTGAAAAAAGAGTAGTAGGTGAGCATCAAGAATAAGGGGCTCTACATGCACTCTTATCCCTCAATTCGTTGACATTTCCTGCCAAATGTGACCCCATCTCTATAATAGTTAACCCCTGGAAAACATTAGATAATAGGAGTTTCACTTACTACCAGTTGAAACGATTTCTCCCCTGCTTAAGAGGAAGCCAGCCCCATTAGAGTCTAGTTCGTTAGAGGTGGGTCATGGGTCAATTCGTGGGAAACAGGTGAATCTGATGGAACGATATCTCACTCACTCGGAAAATAACTCATTCCTTTTTCTCTAGGATGGGAGATGACCCCTTACCAGTATATAGTCCTAGCATCCCAACCTATTGCCTCAGGTTCTGGTTTTTCCCTCTGGTTTTTCTTGTCGACAGATTGCAGTCCCTAGTCTATAAAATAATGTTATTAGCCTAAGAATGAAAAATATAAAATAAACATTAAATATAATGCAATAAAAATATAAAAGTTGTAAAGTAAAGATGAGATAGTTTCATGCAAGCCACGTGCTTTCTTTGACAATGCCTGCCCAGCATAGAAAATCTATGGCTGCTGCTAAGAATGGCAAGATTCCATGACCTGCGGCACAGTGTAGTGAGTAAAAACTGAATGAATAATTCTTTCATTGTCAAGAGAAAATCGATGGGGTTGAAAACCACTTCTAGCCGCATGAGAGAGCCCAACCAGGAATTTAGGGCTGGGAGGTTGCATCTCTCTTCTGATAAACTAAAGAGGCTTTGCCTCATGCTGACAGGTTGAACCTCTCCATCCCATCTTTGGTTTGACCAGGAAGAGAAGGGAGAATCCAAGTTTTTATGCTTCCTTCAACCACTATAGCACCTGAGATCCTTTGGATTTAAACAATGGTGGAGTGTAACGTGTCGGACATTGTACATTCTTTTCGAGTAACTTGATGCAATTTGTTTTTATTGTCTGAATTGCATATGTGGTTTTCAAAAAATGGGTGCGATAACCTTCCATACAACATGTGGAAAGTTGTGAATGAGGTAAAATTGTGTGTCCTTTCAGATATAGTTTTGAAATTATCCATATTTCTTATGTTAATATGTTTTTACATATTTCAAGTTTTAATGTTAGGTGGGAGAAGAGTATTGGAATAGTGGAGAGTTATGAACTTGCCAAATTCACTGTAATCACTCATTGGATTTCAGTTAACACAGTTGTTAAGAGCATAAACGCTTGAATTGGATTTGGATTCTTGTAGGGGAGAAGAGTATCGGAATAGTGGAGGGTTATGAACGTTTTGTTGAAACATCAAGAAGTGTAATACAAGGAACAATGCCCAAACAAGAAGAAGAAGTTGTGAGACAAGTCCTACTTTGTATGTTACCTCCAGGTGGACCACTAATCCATGATACAACTCTTGATTATTGTTCTCAATATATAACTCTTGATTATTGTTCTCAATGCCTTAATCAAGGATATTTTTATATATTCCTAGGTGTGTGAGGCTACTATTCCAATTTTCACTTATGACATGAAGTAAAGCTTCTCTAAATCATTAAATAATGGTGAAGAATTTGTTTATGTGTGGAAGAATTACCCAATAGGGCATTTTATTCAGAGATTTTGTGACCTATGCGTGCTTTTGCAGCATCAGCGTCGCTGATTTCTATAATATATTCCTTTTATGGTGGGCCCTGAAAGTTGAAATCATACCTCATTGGTTATCAGGCCAGAGTAGGATCTGAAATTTAAAATCATACCTCAATGGTTATCAGGTTAGAGTCAGGACTGTTAAGCTACCATGGAAACCAATCTTGGGATAACCTGAGAGAATCGGGTAAATTTGCTTGAAAGAAATTGTCTCCCCAACCTTCAATAAATTCAACATTTACTCAGTTTTGTTTTTGCACATTAGCATAGATGTATGCCCTCTAATGAATTCAACCTATTTCAATTGAATTTATGCTTATATAAAATCTACTGACCTTAACAAGCTTTCAGTAAAATATAAGCTTCTTAACGTTTCTGTGTTGCAGATATTCTATCAATTTCGCTTTCTACAACAATTCAACTATCATTGTTTGATATAATTATGTGCTTACCAATATTTTGCATTTGCAGCAAGCTGGCGATTAAGGTCACTTGATGTCACTTGTTGAGCTCCATTGGTTGGATGCGACCTGCAACTCTCTTACTAGGAATTAATATCCAGCCCGAAATAACTCCCTGTTAAGCTCCATTTCTCCTTATTGAGCTAGCTCATTGCTTGGATGTGGCCTGCAACTATCGTACCGGGAAGGAATTAATATCCAATAGGAAATAGCTCCTTCGTGGCTCAAGGTTGGGCTCCTGTATTCAGTGACATGCACACAACCAACGCAACTCTAAAGAGGCACAATTTTGTTTTGACATGTGGTCAAACAGTGTCGATGCCAGTACATGCAGATATTTCTTGGTTACTTTGCCTAGCTCATTCCCATGACATATTTAATGCCTTGAATTAAAGCTAGTCTTAGTTCAACAATTCAAAATGTGAATGAAATAAATAAAAATGTGAAGGGAATAAACGATTATAGCATATAGTTCTTGCCTCGAGAAGAGACCATAACCATAAATTTTAATTTTGTTGGTCCTCATTAATTAATCCAAAAAATTTATAGCCTCTCATGTGCTTTGCGAGTAAAAACTTTAGGTTAGTTATCATAAAGACCAATGCTATGAAACCATTTCCAATTACTATAGTCTCGTTGCCCGACGACATGGACTAATAATAAAATATTATAGTAATAATAATTAATTAAATTAATGATTATTATTATTTATTTATTTATTTATAATAAAAAATATTTATTTAAAGTAATAAAATAATATTTAAATTTTATTCTATATAATTTATTTTTTTAATATTGGTCCATCAATAATATTGATTTTGATTTTTCTTTTACAAGTGCATTCTCAATATTTTATTGGTATTAGATTTAAGATTTTGTGATCCATGATATAGATAAATATCTTTCAGATTAAGCACATCATTAAAAATTATTCAATAATTTTTATAAATAATAAATAAATTATATAAAAAATCTTTATATTAAATATCTTCTTAGTAAATATCTTCATTTTGATACCTCTCAATATTCAATACCTACAATCGGGTACAGATGACCTGATTTGAATATTTAATACGGCGAGCCTTATTTTCTTGTCTATAAGCCATTTAATGCGGTGTGGCAAATATTGCCCACCGTTAAATTTAAATAACTTTAAATCTAACAATGAGCAATATCTGCCACACTGCATTAAATGAGGTATAAACAAGAAAATAAGCTTTGCCTTTAATACATCCGGTAAAGAGATTGGATGAATCTTGATACATCGAGGTGAACCCGTGCTACGAGTTAAAATAAGTTGTTCTTTTTATGTTTCTGATTTTAGACTTAAGTAAAGAATGGTTATAAAGTTTGCAATAGTATAGAACATAACTTCTACAGGGAAAATAAATAAAAATAAAGGAAAAAGTCATATACTTTTGTCTAATAAATATCCCAATCAAGGATTTCCGTCTAATAATAAAATGTTTAAACATTTTTAATGTGAAAATTGTGTTTTTATTTTTATTTTTGTATAAATAGTAGTTTTGTGAATATCGAAACCATGGATTTTGGTGTGAAACCATATATCATTTGAGTTTATAACATTTTCCCTTCAAAAGTATAAAGTTTAAACAATAAAATCTAATTAAATTTGATGGGATCATTGTGATTGAAATTTAGTTTATAAGTTGTAAACCTCGTACAAGTAATCTCAATTGAGTTGGGTGAATTGTATTTCAAGAAAAAAGAGTAATACGACTATAATATATTATCGAAACCCAAATATAATTGACAAATCAAAGTTAGGACAATTTTTATATAAATAGTTGATTATTCAAAGATTACATTTTATGAAATCGAAACACACTTCTAAAAAATAGAATTGGAATTTTAGAATTTTATTCCAAAGTGATTCACATTTTTAGAAAGTGTACCACATGTTAATTTTGACTAAATAATTGGCTTGTAAAATAAGTAAATGGTATGGAGTTTTCAAACAAATTAAAATATTTTAATTTTAATGTAGAATCAAATTAAGTTTAATGTAGAATCACACATATAGATGTATGTATATATAAATTTCTTTTTAATTAGTTAGATAAAAAAGAAAGAAAGAAAATTACATAAATTTGAGATATTTTTGACAAACTCAATCAATAAATAAATGATATTTTGAAAAATTCCTAACAATCATTATATTTCCCTTACATTCTACCTCCAAATTAAGACATGTTTGACAAATTCATTCAATGAATATAGTTTTGAAGAATTCTTAGCAATACTTACATTTATTCTACATTCTACCTCTAATTTGTCAAGTAAAATATGACAAAAAGGCAACTCATTCTGTGAAAGTTTGTTTGCATTTTGACCATGCTAGTGGTAATAGAATAGCTATGATTTTTTTTTGCTTTGCACTTTGTTTATGCTTATAGTGACTAAATAGCTATTTTAATTTAAGCTCCAACCATATGGCAAAAATCATCTTGAAGAGAAAGATATAAAAAGTTTATAGCCATACATGTTATGGTGTGTTAATGCGCATATATTTCACATTTTATGAGTTTATTATATTTGCACTCAATTCCTTAGCCACATCTTGTTCCAATAGGGTTTGTGGCCAAATTGATAGTTGGAAGTGCTTTATGATAAACAATAGTCAAGCATTAACATGTCTATTGGGGTAAGATAAATGACACCATATATTTCTCTTGGGGTAAGATAAATGATGCCATGTATTTGTCTTTGATTCTAAAATCTAAATATTCCTTTTTGTAAGGTTAATTTTTCTATTAATATTGTAAAAAAATGTGTTTGAATATTAAAAGCATGTTACGGTTTGCTATGAGAGAAACCAAACTAATAACAATGCATTAAGTTTTTAACCAATAAAGTTTGAGTTCCAAAATTTAAACTAAAAGATACAAAATATCTGGTTCAAAAACTTATTACATCCAATTTACTAGAATATTCAAATTGATAGGCTACTAAAAAGAGAAATAAAATATTAAAGCAAGAGACATGGAGAGTGATTGAATTAAGGAGGTTCCACCTCAATGGGTTTCTCGCTATGTTGTTTATAACTTCTTGATTCAGGAAGGATTCTTATTTGTGCTTCAATCCTTTCCATTCTGCAACCTAGGTCCTTTGCATGACATTGAAGCTAATCCAACATGAGTAGGATCTCATATTTGGCATCATTTCCGTCCAACAACACCTTTCCCAATAAAGACTTCATTTTTCAATATTAGTCAATGGTTTATAAGTATTGGTTTATCCACCCAAAAGTGTTACTTGTGTTCAAGATCCATGCAATGACCTCAACAACTATGTCACTTTTAGAGAGACACCTTATTTCTACAACAATTTCCTGTTCAACCTTGTGGAATTTATGTTGAATGTTGGTTGTAGTTTTCTCCTAGAATTATCAAGCTGAGGTTTTAGCTCTAAAATGAGCTCGAGATCCTCCTTTATCCTTGTAATAAGATTCCCCTCTATTGCATCAAGCTTGTTGACACAACATGACTATGTTCAACGACCGATGCAGTGACTTAAAATTAAGTCATCTAGCTAGTGAGAGGCACATAGCTCCAAGATGAAGAAGCCATAGCAACTAAGACACAATTATTATCCCCTTACTATCTCCTACCTAAGAAATCATCCTACCAAAACTCTCTATGTAGTGCAGACATTGAAACCCCAATAGATTTCTAATGAGCTGGAGATATCCAAGAAGAAGAAGAAGAAATTTATCATTGATGCAGTTTCCTTTTTCTTGCCTATAATTAGCTATCTAGAACTTCTTGGCTGGGGGATGGGCACTAAATATGGAAACCCAAAGCTAACGTGTTGAATTTATGAGAAGTAGGGAAGGAAACAACAATCATCAACAACAAAACAATGAAAATTCTAAAGAGGATGCAACGAGCAGTCCTTCCAATCTAGCAACTTCCAAGATAGGAGACGAATCTCCATTAAGATTACTATCCAAAATAAATTGTGCAACATCATCTAACCATGTGGGAACATACTCTTATAAGTCTCTATCACACAATAAGGGTGGCGGAAATACAAAGTAATCTTGACGCATTTATGATTATACATGGAGTTTTTTCCCGAGTGGAGAACATTCATAAGTGGGAGGGGCGACTTGGGATGTCCCTTCCCATTATTGCTAGGTGGGACGACCACAAGCCCCTTCATCACTTGTCTTATTTACATTTGTAATTTTCCATGTAAATAAATATATTTATTTTAAGATTTTGCACTGGATGTAAATATAGTCTCAAAATCTAAATCATTTTACGTTGGATGTAAAAATATTTTCAAAATCTAAATGTTAATTTTATTTTTACGTCCATAATTTACCCTATAATAAATATCTTTATTTATGTAATTGAAATTTTTCTCCAAATGGAATTAAAAATATTCATTCTCATATTTATAATATATCATTTAACATTTTTATTTCAAAATACATAAATTGTTTTAAATTTATATATCTTTAATTTAAAATTTGTACTATATAGTTGAATATTTCTATTTTAGATTTCTATTTTTTTTAAATGAAAATTAAACATCTTCAATATTAGATTTATAAATTTATCATGGAATTTCATATTTTTATTTCAAATATATATATATATATTTTTTAAATGTTTTACACTTTATTTTACAATTATAATTATATATTTTTAATTTACAACTTGAATAAATATCTCTATTTTCAAATGTGTTATTTATCTTTAAATTAAATATATTTATTTTGAAGTTAAATATAATTATTAAATTATTAAATTCATAAATTTATTTATATGTCAATATTTATGCATTTAATTTAGTTAATAAAAAATACGATATTTTATAGGAATAATATTTTAAAGTTCACTAAATATGTTGCTTTCCATGAGGTTCCATAAATCAAAATTAATTTCTTACTAAGTGAAATTTTATTTTTTATTATCAAATATTATAATAATAAAATATTATTTCTTTTTTGTTAAATTAGTAGTGAGGATAGTTATTAAAGACTATTATGGGCCAAGGTTGGCTCATCACTGTTATTCAAGGGAAACTATATCATCTGAAATTAATCTTTTGCTACTAGATGCCTCTGGGTATTGGGTTGTTAACTTCTTTCCGTACACTCAACCAAGATAAGCTCTTATCCAAGAAAAAGAAATTTTAGAGCATACTCTAGGCCAATACTAATTTTAATGTTGTGTTTACATGCACTGAAATTCACGGTACATACTATGGAATATTGAAAGGTTTAAATTAGTTTTTTTATGAATGTCATTGTCTTATCACCCAGCAGATAATGGAAATAGCTTGCATTGGTCGATATTGATAAGCCACCTTCAATAGCTTAATGCAAATATGTGTATATGTGGGTGGCTGGAATTGACAAGCCACATAAGTTGTCACCTCAGAAATAGGATGCAATCATCGTGATGTCAAATTAGGAGGAATATTTTTAAATGTGAGCATAAAAAAAAATAACATGATACAAATTAACTATGTTACACAGGGACCCGTTGCTGCCAAAAAATATCTAGTACCTGACGTTCCAACATTCTGAGGACTTTTACATGGGTTGGGAACATCCTCAGTTTTTTGGCAATGTCATTAGGAACTTGGGGACTTCCAATTTGTTCTCAATCCATTCCGAGAATATTTTGGGGACTTTTCCAAAAAAAAATTCCATTACCAAGGAAAAGGCAATACATTTGACCTAATTTTGATTGGATTTAATTTTTTGTTTATATGGATTTTCTTATTGTTTTGGATGAAATTTTAGCATGAACAAGTTGTTGTTTATGCTAACTTCTAAAAATAACTATTGAAAATACTCCTATTTAGTGTTAGCGTTTATTTTCTCCTCTCTCTATCACATAACTGTCTAAAGCAATAACCCTCGATGTTTGACTTCAACCTATAAATATTGTTGCTTAAAAAAACATCCCTTTTGAAATAATTAAGAAATATTCCAACCTTTACTTCTCATGGCATGAATCAAGGACACAATTATTGTTGATGAAAACCTTCTAGTTCTGCCCTAAAGGTGAATTAGACTGTATTTGAGTGTGTTTATGTGTTCCACATTTAACAAGTTTCTAAACCGACTCATATCCTGCAGGAAAATTATTGAACTACGTTTATCACTGTTTTCAAGGCATTATTAGGTTGTTTCTTTGTTATGTGTTGTCCTAGGCTCTAACAACCACATATTTTTTCCCTCAAACAATGAAGGTTTTATGAATGCTTATTTGTGAATACAACTTCTCATTTCAACACATTTCCTCTTAAGACTAATGTTTCCAAAACTATTATTTGCACTTACTTTGTCCAAGAATAATAAATTGGGATTCAAGGCCGATTTACATGTCATATTGATGTAAATAAACCACACTAGTTTAAGGCTCTAGCACACTTTACAACTTCACTAACTATGACAATGAAATTTAATTTGTTTAGCTTGGCCATATTAGTAGAAATGACTATAATAAAGGCCCTTTTTGGTTTCACGGGATTAGAAAAATATCTAGTGTTTTTGACCAGTAAAACTTGGCTTTTATTTGAAAAACCTAACAATAGATAGGGTCGATTTAGGTGTTGAGATTGAAAATATTAGGAATTTGAGCTAAGGTTTGATTTTGACAAAATAGCATGCTTGCTAGACAATAAGGAGAATAAGTTAACATGCAAGAATGTCAACTAGGAATAGTAAAACTGAATCTGCTTTTGTATTTGACCAAACATAACGAGCAAGACAACTAAATATAGTAATTCAACCTAGGTTTTTTATTTGAAATTTAGGGTAAGACAAATTACACCTTTGAAAGGTTAAACTATAAAGAGTTAGTGTTTTAGTGCTAGGCCATTTGGATCGTCATAATGATGGATACCCTCCAACTAACTACTATGTGTCATATTAGGAGAATAATTCACTTGCTCAACACTAGTATTTACTCATCATCCTTCAACTAAAAACTTCAAATTGAATTTTAGATTTTATATTATGTATTTGGTTTTGTAATTATTAATATGAATTATGGATTTCTTAACTAGTTTAATGTTTATAATTTTATTGCAATGATGCATTTATTATTTATTATTTATCTTTAAGCACATGGTGAATTTTAAATTATATATGTATATATATATATTATTTCCATCCCTTGAAAAAATTGGTGGTGCGCTCTAGATGTACTAGAAACTTGTCATCTTGTCCCCAAAGGAAGTGCAATATAGAAAAGTAACTAAACTTAATCTCGTGAAATATAAATTATGGTAGAAATTATAAAAGAGAATTGTAACCCTTTCAAAACTCATTGAATTAATGTGAGTCACATCATAGGTACAATGACCTAATAATGTGAATTCCCCTCTCAAAAATGTTAATGAATGATAAGAACATATTAACATATTGATATCAACTTATATATAGCATTGCAACATTTGAAAGTATTAATTTCACATCCTGATGATGAGTCTCGGTCTGGACTCAAAACGTCGATTGAAAATTATCGATGTGGATAAAACTCCAGAAATAACTTTTGGATAAAACTACAGAAACAATTTTTTCAAATTCTGACCACCACAGAAACTTGCAAACAAGGAAGATAAAATTAAACTTAAATGAATAATTAACAAGATTATTTTACTTTATTTATGGGTAAGTCACTTGAGTAATAGAGGATTTACGTTTTCATTTAAGTTTTGGAAAAAAGATCAACTTCTCTCACACATACAAGTGGCACACACTTACATCGTTTATAACTATGTCAATTGTGTGTAACTTGTGTAGTGTGGATAGATCATTCTTGTACATAAGTGTAATTCTCATGCGTGTATGATTGACAAACTCATACATAAGTGATGTTTAAGTGTATTTCTAGTGGGAGTGAATGTTTTTGTTTAATGTGGGTGCACCATTTATGTACTCGTGTGTGTGTGTGTGCGCGCGCAATACAATCACACGTAAGAAATACACTCGCACATAAAAAATGCATTTTTATACATATATAACACACTCACACACATAAGTAATAGATTCATGCACATAATATGTTAGTAACTTTCTAACACACATAATTCACACACTCAAATACCTGAAACACACACCATCACATAAGTGGTGCATACATAAGAAACACACTCATACAACCATATAAGTGATACATACCTGATACATTTCTGAATGAAGATAGGGGGAGAGATGGCGGCGATTTGCGATGCTAGGGTTCGCGGATTTGGGCTCGGAGCACCCACTGCTGCCCATCACGGAGGTGCACCTGAGGGGTGCGGGACCTGTTCTTACCACTTTCTCAGGGATGAGACGACTATGTTGGATTTTGGGGCTCGGAGATGGTTTTTACCTGCGGCGACAGCTTCCAGTGCCATCTTCATCCTTTTTGACGGGCAAGTTGTATATCGGGGTCTGGTATCTCACCTAGGCGGGGTTGCTGTGCGCAGCCATGGCTCCTGTAAATACGAGCGATGGCCTGGTGGGCGTGGTCGCGATCTACCGCTGACCGTTGAGAAGCGCAACATCCCTCTCTCTTATCTGTCATTTCGTTACCTCTTGGTAGCTGTGGGTTCCTTTCCCTGTTTATATCGCCGATGGGCAGAGCTGTGGCACACTCTGTATACAAATGCGCGAGGGTACCAGTTTCTATTTGGCCACTACCACTGCTGACAAATCAGACGATTCCTATGGAAGACTCAAACGCCATTGCCCAGGTGCAGCCGGTAAGTAATAACAGTTTCCATATTTTACTTAGACCCACTGTGGGACATATATTATTAATCTGGATAAAAAATTCTGACCGGGTCTCAGACCTGAAGCAAGCCATTTGGGATACCACTGGCTATCCATGTCATGTCCAGTCTCTCATTCATTGTGGGAGAACTCTTCAAGATACCAGCACCATCAAGGACTATGGCATATGCCCTGCCTCCACCATTTATCTCAATCTCAGACTGCGTGGAGGTGCTGCTGGGAAAAAAAGAGCACAGGGTTAAAAGGGACTCAACATAAACCCCACAGGACCATCATACAGGAACATACTAAAAAGGAATCACTCATCTGATGTTCCAACAACACCGATAGCAAATAGCCCAAACTGTACATTGTGGAACAACTCAACCAGATTCCATAACTGCGTATTGAAATCCCTGAGATTGAGGACCATCGATCTATCTATGAATCACAAGAACTCATTTGCAGATTTAATTGTTTCTGGCCAAAACCAATGGAGTTGTTTCATTGGATTTTCACAAAATGGACGACGGAATGTGAAATACATCTCTGTTCCAAAGGATTCTTCATTGTAAAGTTCACCTTCTCGGATTCCAGAGACAACATTCTCAGGACTGGGCCATGGTTCTGGGGCTCCACCGGACCATTCACTACTCCATGGTTCCCTGATTTTGAAGCTAATACTATGGATTTCACCAAGCTGTCGGTGTGGGTGCGGCTTTACAACCTTCCACTACATTTCTGGCATGAAGATGTACTTGAAGGCATTGGAGAGAGTATTGGGAGTTACATTAAAACTGACACACAACGCATGGAAGAGAGGATCTTCACATTTTCACGCATTTGTGTGGAAGTAGACCTCAGCAAAGGACCTCCAGAATGCATTCTTCTGACTCACAAACAACAAAAATGGATGCAGCATCTTCATTATGAAAACACTGCATTCAGATGCAGAAAATGCAGGAATACAGGGCATTTGCAAAACACTTGTCCAGAAGCTAAAAGAGAAAACAAAAAAAAAATCAAAGACGGGAAAAGCCAACAAGGGTTGGAAATTTCCATCGGAAGAACCATAACAGAAGATGGAAGAAGAGGAGGAGGAAATCAGACCAACAGAAAAAAATCAGATTTCAACCGAGGTTGAGACATAGGAACAAGAGATGCAAGAGCCTTCTAACATGGTTCAGGGACCAATAACACAAGAGACACAAGAAAGTGGAGGACTCAAAAGACAGCATAACTCAGACACTTCAGATTCGGAAAAGGACAATGGAGCAAACATAGCAGAAAATCAGCTCGCACTTGTTACCACCTCGCCATCACCAGGGCCATGGCGCAAGGTGGAAAAGAAGAAAGGGAGAAAAACATAATTTTACTCCCCATGTATTTTTGCACCTAGGAAGCATATTATTGCCTGTCTTTGACAATATTAGCAAAGTGTAACATGTAATTTTGTTTTTATCAATAAAATTACGAATTTTTCCCTTGTGAAAAAGTGATACATACCTAAACTACACAACTAATCCACACTCATTCACATAAGAAACATAATCACATAAATATGCCCTTTACAAAAGGTTAATACCTCTATTTACTATAAATGTAGTGTAAATAAAGGATAAGAAGGTGAAGATACTATAAACAAGAATGTTGAAGATTAGGAGCATTGAATTAGATAAGAGGTGGCCATTCCCCAAGACCATCACTCTTACATATAAACTAGTACTTTATGCACATGATAACTCCCTAAAAAGATCATGTTGAGGGGAACAAAGTTAGATTAAATAGAGAATGAAATGATGTTCCACTTTCAACATAACATAGATGTAAAATTGACACAAAACTAAATACTATATAAATTAAACAAAATGTAAATACTATATAAAATAAACATAAGGTTTACACACATGGGTACACATTGACCAAATGTAATGCTAATAAGGCATTTAGAAAAAACAATGTAAATTTCAAAATAGAAAAAAAGTATACAATTTTAATGCAAATTAATTAAATAGAATTAAAAAATTTGTAAACATGGAATAAATAAACAAAATGTGAAATACAAAAATAAGATATAACAAAAATGTTTTTATATTTCATTTTCCAATTTGTATAAACTATAAATTTCTCCTAAAGGTACAATAGTACACCGAAGGAATAAAATATTTGGGAATATCATCTCGCCACAAACAAAACCCATTGTTGAATGCATGTGCATAAGGTTTGACGAACTCTCCAATGTAAATTCCACAAGGAAATCCCACTCCTCACAACCTATGCATGAGCACAAAGTGTTGACAGACCTTGCCCAAGTGTGTCATGTATGGCTATATGTCTTTTGTTTAACACACAGTGCATCCAGTCTCAAATTTCCACCAGAGTGCGATATCGATCTCATTGACTCCACCAGAGGCCAGTGACTCATTCCCCAAGCTACACAATGGGTCTAAGGAAATGACCACTAAAATAATCCTTATTGCCAACTATATTACATTGAAAGCTTTAGTGTTCCGGTTTACAATTGAATTCCTCTGCCTAAGGAGAGTAGAGCGGAAGGAACTCAATAGTAATATGATAACATAGATGATGATGACAATGGTATCAATCTATTCTTTCTTCATGGTTTTTGGCAAGGAGTAAAATACACAAATTTTAACTTGAGAACTTCTATAAATTTTGTATGGGAATTTTATTACCAGCGCTTTCCCAAATTTCAACTAGTTCAATTCATCCATATACATATAAAAATAATTGATAAAAGGTGTACAACATTTTTATCTAAACACCATCATATAAGAATAATGACACCACTTTTAATATCAAAAAATTATTTGAGTCCAATTATTTTTACTCACCTTGGTCTTTCTATAATGCAAGTAACTGAGCTTGCATTCTATCATTTGTTATGAAAGTAACCAAAATTCCATTCTATAATCTAACAAGCTATTGCAAAAGCATATACAAATTTTTAGTTCTTTTAATTTAATAAAGACTCATTTAGGAACGAAAAATCAAGACATAAAATAGGTAATTGTTTCCTTTCTTTCAAGGCAAAACCCATGGGAACGTTTTCACATTTTGTGGACGTTACCTCACATAGACTTTATGACACTGTTTATAGACAATGACCTAGTAAAGACAGCCAATGCGGGGACAAAAACACTCAACCAAGTTAGAACCTAATCGTTTCTTATTAAATTCTAATGTGAAAGTGCTCTTTGTTTCCACATCTATGTTGTTTGAAAACATCAACTCAACTTAGGGTTTTTGCTTATGTACCACATTTCAATTGAGAAATCCCTATTCCTCGCAACACCAGAGAAATTACCCCATGTGCGCCCCAAGTAAGGACGACCTTCAACCGTGATCCTGCATCCCACGGATGCAATCCCAGTTGGCTCGTTAGCTTCGTCACGGTTTTGGGAAGTAAGGGCACCTACTCTTCCCGGGGCATGCAAATGGCATTGTCGAATAAATGGAAATGTAATTTCCCATGACCATGAACAGAGGATATTAGAAATATCTTAGGTTTATGAATACCAAGATACTACAAATAAAGGGGAGAATAAAGAAACAAAATAAAATTATGACCTCATAGATGGACCTCCCGTTTCCAAAAATAAAATCAACTAAACCACATATTATGTAGTTGTGAAAAAGTGTCTTCCCTCATGGTCATAAAGTGTGTCTTGATGACCATAAAACCCACAACTCAGAAACATGGACCTGTCTCTAGATATCCTGAGTGAAATGGTTTGTCTCTTCTTGATAAAAAAAATCCAAGAATTTTCGTTGTTCTAGCCTAGTATGATGCCAATTCAAAAATTGTACTGAAAATCCAGAGAATAAATAGATAAAATGGTATATTGGATGCAGATAAGTCATTAGAACTTATAGGAACTAATGCATTGAGAAGGTACCCATTTTTTCCCCATATTTATCCACATTGTAGGCCTCGTCGTGCCATGTAATAATAGTGAACAACTTGCTTTCACCCTGGAATGTGATGAAAGACTTGTTCGTTGGGATTGTGAATTTATTCCTGAAAAATATTAAATAAATTAATCAATGCACCTGTTTATTATTGATTGCGTAAAGTCTCTGTGATTTCTCCGATGAGGTTGCAGCCCGACAGCCATAGATGTTGCAACTTCTTCATATTTCCTAGCTTAGGAAGTATGGTTTTGGTGAGGAATTTTTTTTTTGGTCAGTCAAAATCTTCATTATATTATCATTTTGAAAGATACAATAGGATGCATTAGGTATTCAGTACAACTATGCATCACAAAATTCATAAATGATAGGTACAAATTTGTACACAAAAATAAACCTGGACGATAGTCAAGACAACCGGTGTCTATGGTTATTGCCGACATGAAAATGGAAAAAAGAGTTGCAGAGAAATACATCAAGGAGGGGGATTGGGAGGAAATACGATTGTGAACGTGATAATAAATGTGCTCCACTTGAATTTCCAGAGCTCGAAGGTGGTCATGGGACTACCGAAGCTTGCGACGAAGACTCTCCAAAGCATCTAGAGTTTCATTCTACAAATGTTGAATGTCATTAATGTAGGAAATAAGCTCGTTTCACTCCTCATACCTTTGTTCCCGCATGTTGTCCAAGTTGAGTTGAATGTTCTGCAATTGGGATGCTATCATGTCTAGGGTGAGCAGGGCTTCCACCTAGCCTGGGGAATGAGCTGGCGATACCTCCATAGCTGCCATTAAGTGCTGGCTCTCCATAGGCTCAGAGTCAGAGATGGGCTCTCCATTTGGCCTTCTGTCCTCCATATAGTGCCCAAGACCACCCCTTCTCGCTCGGCCACGTTGTTACGACACAAAACTCGAATCGCCACCCCATGTTGCACTGAGGCTATTAGGAGCCTCGCTATAAAAACAAAACACACAAACAAATTGAAATTGAAATTTTCCACCCCAACATTGCTTACCAAACCCTAAACGCCGAAAAAATCCTGATTTCGGGGGGATGGCATGTTCATCAGAGTCTTGCTCACACTATCAATGTAAACTACGTAGTTGAGAGACACGCACTAGGAAGTCGGGACCTCCAATCTCCACCTGAATATGAACCAACAACACTGACTGGGATCATCCACAAGATTCAAGACCTGTGCAGCCTCAATGCACCAATGGTTTAACCAAAGACACGCCCAATTGGGTTCCCTCTCCACCCCAAGGAGTGCAAGCCCCAAACCAGTGTCAGTTTTGTTCGCAATAGGAAAAGAAGTTCATGGATCCCACGACCAAACACAAAACCAAATCCACTTCCACGCACCCCCACAATTACATTCCTCACCCTGCGTAGGTGTCCCAAGCCTTAACTTGAGTTCGAACGCCAATACACAGGGTGCTCTCGCCCACCTCTCTCTCACCATCGCCCAACCACTACAGATAGTGCATACAAATCCCATCAACCTGGATAAGAAGTGGATGTATGAAACTCGGTGTAGGTACCAAGGAGCCATAACCCCGAGAGTGACAGGAACTGTGCCCACCAGGCTCCTCTGCTTATTACGCCTCCAATTGTCCAACTGAAGTGACACCCCCATCGGGGACTAGTGAGGAAACTTTTGGGAAAGTAAAATTGTAAAAAATTAGGAATATTCCCTAAAAAGACGGAATTGTAGCATTGATAAAATTAGAGAAGATTTTTAAGACTTGCAACTTTGGTAGTTGGCAGAAAGCGGCGGGAATGGGATTTCTGAGGTAATTTCTGGATAGATCCAAATGCTTGATGAAGAAATTTGATACCTTACCTTGAACACAAATGGTAACAACTAAAAAAATGTAATCACATTCTTAAATTGTGCTTAACATTTTAACTCAATTCATTATGCCATAAGGTCTTTGTGAGAATTATCTTTCAATAGAGTTCTTACTTCACTTTGGATATTTTTGATTCTCAATAGTTGTTGGATGACCAACCGGGCACCCTCATCATCCATCATCTTATAAACAACCCTTTGCCTACTGTTATTTTGAATATACATCTAATTGGTGTACTACCTTCATGGTAATTACTTCTTCTCAAGGTAGGGGATTTCACAAGTGGAATTTTTTTCCTATAGAAAAATTAAGAGACATTTGAATACGTTGAATGTGTGAGCATGAGATATTTAATATTGTTAAAGTTTTGATATTTATTTTTTCTAAATTAACATTGAAAAATGAGAGGGAAATCATATTATTTCATTGAATTTTGTTAAAGCAACAATTTTTTATCTATTCTTAAGTTTTGGTCCATCGAAAGAAGCCCAACAAGAGCATGGTGAATGCCACTTTTCATACCAAATAAAGTTGTGTGTTTTTAAGATTCTTATTCACCATGTTTTTTTGGTTTTCAAGTTTGGGTATTATCGGTTTGTAGAAGAGAAACTAAAAAACAAATTTTAGGTTGTTTCTATATAGTATTTTTTTTATTTTTTAATAATAGGTAAAGTTGGATATTCGAGTAATATTTTTGAGATAAGTTAGAAATGCATTTAAAAAAACATTTTTTTTTCAAAAATATTTATTTTTGGGATGATATCATTAACTTAAATTTTATTAGTTTTTTTAAATTTGATTTTGTTAGTACACTTTTTGTTTGAAGGCTTATTTTTTTTACCTCTAAGTCACCTTAATGAGAAAGGCAATCTAAGATGCTTTCCAATCAAAAAATTGTTGGATATGTGTTATATTTTTACATCATTATTCCCATATGTTGTATGTTGCATTGGGCGAGGCAACCCCCCCTTTGTTTGGGTGGGGGAAGGGGGCTCGTAGGGTTTTCTCGATTTTGGTTTCCACGATAAAATCTATATATTAATGTGTGTGTTTTCCATTGAATATTTTTAGTTTTATTAAGAATCTATTTGCAGTGATTAATTGTATAGGTTAAAAACCTACATTTTGTATCAAAGTAGTTTTGGCTTCAAGAAATTCCTTTTTGGCTAAGGGGTTTGGATCGAACCTATGGAAGACCTAGTTATAGTGGGATATTTTTGAAAATCATTCTTGTGGTGAAAAGAAATGGCAAGTAGTTCAAAGATAGTGATTGAGAAATTCAAAGGGAAAAGTTTTGAGTTGTGGAAGCTCAAAGTGGAATATTTGTAGGTGCATAGAGACCAATGGATTGTTGTGGATTAGGGTTATACATTGATGGGTATGTCAATAGAAGAATGTATTGATTTGGATCGAAAGGAGAAGAGAACAATACAATTGTGTCTCCTGGATTTAGTATTATTGAATGTTTTAGGAGAAGTTACAACAAAGGATTTGTGGAATAAGTAGGGGATTTGTATCAATATAAGTCCCTAGTGAATAAATTATTCATGTGAAAAAAACTATATAACTAGAGGATGAAGGATGGAGAATAAATTACTTAACATCTGAATTCCTTCAATATTATGGTTAGTAAGCTATTATCTGTTGATATTAAAATTTTAGAGGATAAGTGCATCAAATTGCCAAGTGATGAGGAATAAGTCTCAATGAAATAGTCTCATCCTTGTTATTTGAGGAGATGAGACAGAAAAACATACAAAGCCAGAAAAAATATTCCTAATTTATAAGAGGATGCTCCCACAATATAAATATAAATAAGTCATCGAGTGGGAAATCTAAATGTAGATGAAGATTTATATCTCCAGGAAATTTTGTAAGGTATGTTGGAGATGTGGAAAAGAAAGGAATTATAAGAAATATTGTAGATCCAAAATTGTTGAGAAAAGAAAAAAATCTAAAGATGCTCCTTCTACATAAGTAAAAACCTCCTTATATGAAGGAAGGGATGTGTAATTGGATTCTTCAAGTACACTTGCAGATCATGAAGCATGGTTAGTCGATTCAGGTGCATATTTTCATGTGACTCCTCATAGGAAATTGTTTTGTGAGTATTAAAGATTCGATGGAGGTGTTATTTTTTAGGATATGACTTGACAACTAGGATTATAGGACAAGGAAAATTAAATTTTAATCTCATAGGAGGAATAATTAGAAAACTCCTTGGTGTTTTGCACATCCCAATATCTGCTAGAAATTTTATTTTTGTAAGCAAGATAAGAGATCCAATTGTAAAAACAATGTTTGAAAAGGATACCTGCACGATGGTTCAAGGAGCAATGATATTGCTAAGAGGATTTTGGATTGGGACTTTATATAAGCTGCTAGGAAGCACTGTTAATGATGGGTGCAAAAATTTTGTTATTCCTAAGAGTCAATCATAAGAATGTAAAACTCCTACAATATCTAGAGAAAAAATAAGATGTGGCATCAAAGACTAGGACATATTAGCGAGAAGGGCCTTTGAGTGTTACACAGTAATGGTATGGTAGAAGGAATGTATAATTTCTCTTTGGATTTCATTTTCTGTGAACATTATTTATATGGGAACCAAAATAATGTAAGATAATTCTATGCTTCTACGATGTTAGAGCGAAAATTATAGTTGGTGCATAGTGATGTGTTTGTACTTGTTTCAATTCCTTAATTGGGTAAATGTGTGTATGATGTCTCATTTATGGGTGAATTCTTAAGGAATACATGTATTTATTTCCTTAGGAAGAAATATGAAGCCTTTGATAAATTCAAAGAGTTTAAGGTTCTCATGGAAATTTAAACAAATAAGAAAATTAAGGAGCTGAGGACAAATAATGGTGGAGAATTTTGCGGGAGTGAATTCAAAGAATTTTGTAAGAAATGCAGTATAGAAATGGAAAAGACTACTCCATACTCACCTAAAAAAAATGTAGTGGATAATTTGTGCTACCTCATAAATATGTCACCCTCACCAGCATTGGATGATAAGACTCTATATGAGGTATGGACTGGTAAGAAACCTTCTCTTAAACATCTCAGGTTATTTGGCTATGATTCTTATGTACATGTTCCAAAGGAGAATAAGAGTAAGAATAATAATAAAATTGAAAATTATATATTTATTGTATATAAAGATGGTCTGAAAGGTTATAAGCTTTGGAACATAGAAACTAAGAAGGTAGTGTACAGTTTAGATGTGATATTTAGAGAATTTAAAGATGTTTTCCAATAGGAATTCCTACAAAGGGATAAAGAGATACAAAAGATAGAGTTTGAATTGAAGGATTATAATTAAAACTATAGAAGAACAAGAATCAAAAGAAGAAGAGCCACAAACTCCAACACTAAGGAGATTGGTTCAGGAAAGAAGGTAGAAAGAAATGTGTACTCCATCTGATTTCCAGTCAAATTGTATTTTTTTATCATTGATAGTGATCCTAGAAATATTAGGGAGAAAGTGGATTCAGAGGATGGAAAATATGGGAAAATTCCATGATTGAAGAAATGGAAGCCATGGACAAGACTGAGGTTCGGTTTCTAGTGGAGTTTCCTGATGGAAGAAAACCCTTTGAATACAAATGGGTGTTTAAGGATAACTTGACGACATAAGGCAGAGTGGAGAAATATAAAGCTTAGTAAGTAGCAAAGGGTTATTCCTAGATAGAGGGAATTGACTTTGGTGATATTTTATATCCTGTTGCCAAGTTAATTCTATTAGATGTATTTTATTTTGTTTTATGGCTTTTTATATTAAAATAGAACAAATGGATGTGAAGAGAATATTCCTACATGGGGATTTTGAAGAATAAATCTACATGAAGAAACCAGAAGGATTTCCTATGAAAGGAAAGAAAGAAATGATATGCAGGCTAAAAAAAGTCCATGCTTGGATTAAAACAATCACAAAGGATGTGGTATCAATAAATTTATACTTATATATTGGGACTTGGCTTCACAAGGAGTTAAGTAGATCATTGTGTGTATTTCAAACTAGTTGGCTTATTTGTTTGGGCTTGTATGTGGATGATATGTTGTTGATTGGAAATGATAGGGAAATCATCTATGAAGTGAAAACTCAATTGTATAAATTTTACAACAAGGATCTCAGTGCTACAAATTTCATCATGGGTATGGAAACTAGAAGAGATCCGAAAAATAGGGAAATTTGGTCAAGTCAGAGAAATCATGTTAAGGCAATATTGTAGAGGTTTAACATGAAAGAATGGAAATCGATAAAATTCCTATTATTATAAGTGTAAATTTATTTTCATTTCAATGTCCCAAGACATAGGAAGAGGAAGAGGAAACTTCTCATGTTCCACATGCTAGTGCAGTTGGAATCTTGATGTATGTAATGGTATGTACTAGACCGAACATTACACATGTAGTGGGTTAAGAAGGCATATGTCAAAACTAGGAAAGGAACATTGAACAATAGTAAATATGGTTTTAGGTATTTGTGTGGCACTACTGATTATGGAGTGAGCTACCAAGGAAGACCAAGAGTAGATATAATGTTGGACATATATGGATTTGTTGATGCAAATTAGGCTAGAGATATGGATCGTAGAAACTAGTGGGTGTGTATTTAACCTATTTGGAGGAACAATGAGTTGGATGAAAAAAAACAAGTACTGGCACTCTCAACTACAAAATTTGAATGCATCGAATCCACTCATGCAAGAAATGAAGCAATATGGTTTAATATGTTGTATTTAGGTATTGGGTTGGAATAAGATGTAAGGATAGATTGTGACAGTCATAGTGCAATATTATGGGCAAATAACCCAAATTATCATTCAAATAAAAATTATATTGATGTTTAGTATCACTTTGTGAGAGATACGATTGAAGAAAATGAGTTGCTACTAGAAAATTCAAACACTTTGAAGAATGTTGTAGGTTCATAGACAAAATATATGAGCATTAAGGAGTTCTCTTGGTGTAGAAAAACAATTGGAATTATCTCCCTAGATTGTTGATCATGTACTCTTGTGACCATGTTGACATTGTTGGACCCTCCAACATTCAAGGGATCTCCCTGATATGAAGTCCCAATTAGACCTCACATAGTTTGTTGTAGGAGTCCCATCTGGAACAAAGGATCAGTTACCTTATTCTTAGATATATGCCTTGGCTCTTGCTGTCAGCAAGAGAGAGTGATGAAAATTTACTTTCACGAAGCAAGGGGGTATGCATGGTGAGTGTCTGATTGCAAGTGTGTCAAGGTTCTTCTACTGCAAAGGGGGGAGAGAAAGAAGAGCCGACCTCTAAGGGAGAGGTAATATTACCACCCAAGAAGAGGCACACGTGAACAGAAGGATTCCGTCTAACATCCAGTGGGATATTCCACAAGGGATGCAATGGTAATTATAGACAATAACTTTAGAAAGGTTTGTCTAATATATAGTGGAATAGTCCACAAAGATGGGATAACAATTACGAACACATAAATACAATAAAGATATGTCTAATATCCTACGGAATATTCCACAAGGATGGGACAGAATTCATAACTATTACAACACATTCTCAACAAGATAAGCACTAAAATAACCGAAATAGCTCAACTATCTTAGTACATGTGGAAAGAAAACATGAATTATAAACATTCGCAGAATAGTATTACAAACATTCATAACTCGTGCATGAAAATGTGATGGACTTGATAGGCTTCTGTTATTTAGTAAAATTTCCAAGACACATATGTACAATGAACATCACTATCTCCAATACTGGAGCGTTGGAGCCACTCCTTGCTCCACAAAAGAACTATATATTCTCTATATTGCTTTGTTGATGGAGCCAAGGTGAAAAAGTACTTTTCTCATACAATGAGGGAGTATATATAACCAAGGTGACTCTTTGACTACCCTCGTGATTGTTTTACTTCTCATGACTTTTCAACTTACATGGCTCTTTACACTCATGTGTGTCCTTTAGGCTTCCACTTTACAATACATTTGATTACAATGGAAATGATATACAATAGCGATGTGGCAACATGACCACTCATGACATGATATGACATGACAATGTTGACATGGACTTCTTGATGACATGGAAATGGAAATCCATTGATAATTTTGAGATTTGAGTGTCTTTATGAAAGAACTCTCCTTTACTCCTCTGCATGCCTTGGTGATAGGGATTCTTCAATGGTCTCAAGTCATAGATAGTGCTCGAAAAATAGTTTCCTTTTGCTTTATCTTGATCAATCTGTTATCACTCCGCCAGATTCCCAAGGCTGAAGAAGAAATCCCAACAGAGGTAACCACAAACCAAACTTTTGGCTTGGTAGCTAGCCCTACTAAGTTGGAGAGGGCTCTCTCCACAATGTCACAGCTAGGAGGGCTGGAGGAATTAGGGTTTTTAGGCTATATATTGAGTGCAGGGGGTTGTTTTTATTTGATATTGGTCAAGCTGTTGGATGAAATTATGGTCAAGGGAGCTAGGTTAGGCCAAATGAGATAGGGTTGCAAAGATTCAATGGGGAAAGGTAGGCATAAGGCTTACCACTTTAAAGATGATTGTGATGAGATGGTTTTAAGACTGGTGAGAAGCTAGGAAGAGCATGGGAGATGTATTGATCTGAAAGGACTGTATTAGTTTGATGTGCTAAGTGTCTTTTCAGTTATAAAAACATGTGCATACTCGTCTCCATAGTTTGCTTAAGGATTGAGAATTTTAACCATGAAATATAGATGATTTTGTGAATTAGAAGCATGAAAATAAGCCTAAATAACATTTAACAAGAGTGTATAATAGAGAAATAAAACCACACATAACATTTACACATTAGGCATGATGAAGCAGTTCACCCCTCCTATGCTACATATGCAAGTCCATCTCCCAATGGCATGTCCATCTTTCATTATGCTCAAAATTTTACAAATACATGTGTTTACAGGCCTCTAATGGCTTTTTTTCTCTGCACTAATGGCTCCAGAATGCTCCAATTAGTCTAGAATGACTCTCCATTCACTCAGATTGGGCGAAAATTGACCCTCCATGTAGAAATTATATGCACTACGCATGCATATGTCCAAGATTCTCCTGATCACACACTATTTTAACTTCATGCACAATACAGAATCTATTCCACCATTGATCATCACATGCGGAAATTAAATCAATTGCAAAGCACACATGAAACCATAAAAATTCACACACATTAACACAGTGTTTTAACGGGAAAGCTTGAAGCTAAAAAACCCAACTATCTGTATATAATATATGTCATAGAGATCATGTAACAATCCTCATACAAAGCTTATCACAAGCTCTCAGTACAATCCAATCGCTACACACTAATCAGGCCCGATCTTGCAATTCCATGCACCGATCATTGCCAGCCTCTATCCTGCCTCTACTGCCTAATCCCTACTGAAGAATGGCTCTGAATGAACTCCAATTTCTCCAGCCTTTCTCACGCAATCCTTAAAGGCATCTCCACTAAATTTGTGGTGCAAACAATGCAACACTATAGTCACAACTGATAGTCACACTTGCTCTTTCACCTACCTCTCCACTGGTCTCCACTGAAACTGTCCATGCACTGTAGTTAACTGATGTATTCTTCAGTTGATTAATGAGTTAATATTTATTGAATTAATTATTAATTAATTCACACCACTCTCACTAGTGTATCAATCAATTAGACTAGATACAACTAGCTCAATTGTGTCTAACTGAGTTAAACTGAACACAACTCCACCAACTACTTCTCTAACTCCACCAAACTCTGTCACATGAGTTCTAACTGAAGTCTCCATGCAATAGCTCCACTTAACCCTCAGGAATAGTGTAATTCCTTCTTTCGTGAGGAGTGTGCCACATCGTGCACTTAGTGAAGTGCTCCAAGAGGATAAGATAATGTTTAGAGTCCAAATATTATTAAGAGCTAATAATATTCAACATATAACCCATTAGACTAGCAAATCTAAAATAAGATTCCGCCCAATATGTCTAAAAATAGAAGTCCATCTATTTTTCCAACTTTACCAACCATCCACAAATAGCATCCTGTAACTCATAGAGTATGATCGACATGTCTAAAAATAGACATAGTCTAAAAATAGACTTTGCGCCAAAAATCACCTGTGTGGGCCCCACCTAGTTTAGGTGATTATTTTCCAAATAGGATCAAGGATGATGTTTCAGGATGCCTCCTTCACTATTTCTTGTTGCAATCTTCAACACTCCAAATCATTTTCCCAGTAACTCCTAGAAAACATCCACTAATTGTGGAGAAATCCACTTAACTGAAGTTAAAATTGGCCAAAACCCCAAAAAATAGGGCGTGCTCTAACTTTCCCACCAGCACTAACCGAAAAAATTAATGTTAAGGGTAGGGGTGGCCACAAGCGCATCTGCTAACCTGCCTGATCGTAATGGTCGGCGGAACCAGAGGCTATAACCATGGTAAGTTGTTTGAACCCGCGTTAAAAGCAAAGTTATGAACTGTCGGTGGATAAGGTTTTAACTGCGCAGAGATCGCATGTGATAATGGTTGTGGTTATGATAAATATTTGGGTTAAAGAACTATCAACCCCCGGATGAAATGTTATTACACTTTAAATATTTCTGATACCCTTAGAGGTTAAGTAACACCTTGTAGCCTAGTTGGTGGAGTCTTATGTGCGCAGGCCAGAGGTTGCTGGGTCGAACCCTGCAGGACCTCTCCCAAAATTTTACCATACTGCTAAGGGGACACGTGGCGGCCTCAAGGATGGCCATGTGTCACCCTATAATTGGTCCACCAAAATCAATGTACAATCCTTAACCCAATCACATAGCGCCACTTGTCAACCTCTAATTGGCTCTGAGAATCAAAATATTCCTTTATTTCTAACTGTGCACCCTCCATGCTGACTGGGCATCCCAATCAAACCTATCGTAAAATTTAGTTGTTTGGGAAATCGATTAGAACGCAATATCTCCCTTAGACGACATCGACTTTTCAAACTGTTCATGGCACCGTAATAAGGAAGACGAGATCTATGAAACCATCCTAGTTTCAACCCAATCCTATAACTTTAAATTTTGAGAAAAATTTATGAACTCATGATCACACCTCCCCATTGGGAAGCTTTTGGACCCCAAAAGAATTGATTACCTGTTCAGTAGATGAGGGTACAACTCCCTCACCTTTCCAACCTCCATCCACTTTTCCTTGCTTGGCTTACTGCCTTTGAGCCCAACTCAAAGGTAGTCAACACTTCCCCTCTTGGATGCTCTTGTCCTCCTATCAAGAATTGTATCTTCTTTGAGCTCATCTAGAAATTCTAGAGAGAAATATTCAATAGAAGGTAACTGAACATCACTTCCTTGATCATCGATCAAAGGTGGCTCATACACACGTAATTTTTCAACATTAACAACTGAATACATTTTCATATATGAAGGCAAGTCAAGTTGAAATGCATTGTTACCAACTTGCTTTATGATATTGAATGGACCATAGTGAATGGGTTTGAGATTTTTCCCTTCCCCTTGCATCCTTTCTTTGCTTATGTGAAAACATACCTCATCTCCTTCTTGAAACTTGTGATCAACACTATGTTTTTCATGCCTCTCCTTGTATTTTCTTTGAATTTTCTCAAGATGTTCTTGAACTTGTTGATGTATAATTTGAATTTTCTCAATGAAATTTCAAGCCTTGTCAATATCACTATGCCCATCGATTGCAACATCCTTCTCAAAGATGAATTCTAATGGCGATTTTTGAAAATACCCAAACCATACTTCAAAAGGTGATGTATTTGTAGAAGAGTGATTTTCTCAGTTGTAAGCGTGTTGAATGTAATGCAGTTTCTCATCCCACAACTTAGGATGTTTGCTGCAATATCCTCTCAATAGATGCACAACGGTTATGTTCACCACCTAGATCTAGCCATCAGTTTGTGGATGAAAAGCAGTACTCTTTTTCAACTTTTTGTCCATCATACTCCAAAGATTGGACCAAAAATTCCCAATGAACCTAGAATCCATGTCACTAACAATAGAAGTAGGAAATCCATAATGAACCCATACATGTTGAAAATAAATTTCAGCAGTAATGGTTTTCTTACATGGAATAAGTATACACATTTTATTGAATCTATCCACAACTACATAAATATAATCATGTTGTTTTCTTGACATAGGTAGACCTCCAACAATTTCCATGGAGACACTCTCCCATGGCCTTGATGGTACCGGTAGTGGCGTGTACAACCCAAGCTTCATATTACTAGGCTTGCTTGTTGCACACATAGAACAACCTCTTATAAAACGTGACACACTATCTATCATGCAAGGCCAATAGAAATACCTCTGTAGATGCGCCACTGTTTCACTTACCCCAAAGTGTCCAGCAATAAGAGATGAAAGAGCTTCTCTCATGACACTTAGCCTCACTCCTTGTGGTATACACAGTTTTCCCAAATGAAACAGCAAATTGTTATGCATGTGATAATCATTTTCTTCAACTTGATTCCCTTCACTCAAACTAGCATACACATCTTGAAAATCAACATCATGTGCATATTGTTCTATGTAACTCTCATGTACAATAGGATAATTTTTTAGTAAAGTAGAAGCACTTATAATTGGTCTTGAAAGCATACCACCAACTTTATTGAAAATACCTTTATTGTACCTTATAACCAAGTGAAATTGTTGAAGAAATCCCATCCACCTGAAATGTCGTGATTGCTGCAATTTTGTTTGCGACTACAAGTACTGTAATGGTTGGTGATCGGTATGTATAATCGTCTCTTTACCCATCAAGTAGTGTTTCCACTTCTTGACGCTTTGTACCAACGCATACATTTCTTTTTCATATGTAGGATAATTAGTTACATCACATTGAATGTTTCAGAATGAAAAGTGATAGGCTTACCATGCTGCAAAATAACTACGCCCATGGCATAATCACTAGCATCAGTTTGTATCTCGAATGGTTGTCTCAAATTCAGTAATACAAGGAGTGGAGATGAACTGATCTTGTATTTTAAAGCTTCAAAAGCTTGTTGTTGTTTGCCTCCCCATTGGAAGGCTTTCTTCACACTTTTCACTGCATGCATAGGAGTTGTGATGGCGAAAAAGTTAGCAATAAACTTTCTCCAATACTAAGCTGCACCTAAGAAACTTCTTACCTCGGTTAATTTTTTGGGAGTGGGCCAATTCACAATGGCTTCCACTTTAGAGGGATCAATTCTCAATTCGCCTCCTCCTACAATGTGTCCCAAATAAACCAAATAATTCTTTCTAAACTCACATTTTGACATCTTAAGAAATAATTTCTCTTTATTCAAAACATCAAGCACTCTATTCACATGCAAGACATGTTCTTCTCTTGTTTTGCTGAAAATCAATATGTCATCTAAGTACACAATCACAAATTCATCAAGGAATGGATGCAAAACACTATCCATAACACGCATGAAATTCATCGGTGCATTACACAAACCAAATGGCATAACCAACCACTCAAAGAGTCCTTGTTTGGTTTTGAATGCAGTTTTCCATACATCACTTTCTGCAATTCTTACTTGATGATATCAACTTCGTAAATCTAACTCAGTGAAAAACTTTGCTTCTTTCAGCTGATCAAGCAAATAATCTATCCTTGGGAGTGGGTATCTATTCTTTACCGTTATCTTGTTCAAAGCTATGAAGTCTACACACATGTGCCAAGTCCCATCTTTCTTCGGAATCAAGACTATGGGTGAACCGCATGGCGAAGTGCTTGGCCTTATGATTCCCTAGTCCAACATATCCTTGATTTTCCTCTTTATTTCAGCATTCTCCATTATCGGCATGTGATACATGTCGATTTTTGGAAGAGGACAATCTTGCTGCTACTGAATCTCATGTTTAATCTCCCTTTTTGGAGGCAATCCTGTTGGCTCCTGAAACATCTCATGATGTGCATCAACTACATCACATAAATCTGATTTCAACTTAGGATCACAACCCTCAAATGATTCTTGATTAACATCAACTTTAGGCTTAATCATTAGAATCAAAAAAATTCTTACTTGAATTTACCAGCCTCTTTACCTTTCCAGCATTTACCATAGCAATATTTGTCTTCTTGTGATGTGCTCTAACAATGTACTTCTTTCCATCTTTGAATAAATGGTATTTTTTCTCATGGCGATGGAAAATTGATTTCCTATCATACAATTAAGGACTCCCCAACACAATACCTGTTATGTCAAGCGGAACCACATCTAATTCAACTGTGTCAAAAAAATGTGTAGTTATTGCAAACTGCAATATACACTTCTTTAAAACCTGTAAATTTGCATTCTTAAAAATCCAATTAAGTGGATATGGTTTTGGATGTGGTATGGTATCAAGATTAAGTTTCTTGACCACGTAGTCAGAGATTAAGTTTTCTTGTGACCCATTTTCAAACAATGTTTCAATCTTGGTATGTTTGGATATGACCCTCACATGAAACAGTTCAATTCTTTCTTCTTCATTTGGAGCATGTATGTGACAGTTTGATGTACTATTACTGGGTTTAGTTCCAATTTATTTCCCCTTCATGTTATTCAATCCCATGGCTGTAATTTTAGATTCATCACCTGATCCTCTCCTAAATCATATTGAGTTGTAGCTGTAGTTTTATGTTTCCCTTTGTTGTTGCAGTACTTGGGCTTCTTTTCAGGATGTAATTTCCAACGATGATTTTCATCATGGCCTTCTTTTGAAAAATGTTTACAAACCAAATTTTCTCCCTCTTTCTTAACAAATGCATTCTTTTTTATTTTACCCTTTGAGGTCTTCTCTTTGTTTTTCCCCTTAAAAGGTTTCTTCCTAACCCCTTCAAAAATGTTTTTTCCTCTATCTTCTAGATGTGTGGTCTGAACACATACTTCATCTAGACTTTTAGGGTTAAACATGAGGATAGTATATTTTAGGTAGTTATGTAAGCCTCCTATGTAATTGAGAAAAGTATCTTGGCTCTGCAAATCTACCCCTAATAAGATAGCTCTTCTCCTAAATTCTTGGGTGTATTCTTGCACATTTTGACCTTTCAATTGTCTAAAGTTTTGCTAGTTCATTATGGCTTTCTAGATATGAGCTAATGGATAAAATTGTTGTTTTATTGGAGTAATTAAATCAGTCCATGATAGAATAATATTACCATGCTTCTTGATCTCCTCCTTTGTCTTGGCTTCCCACCAAACAAGTGTTGCACCTTCCATTCTCAATGAAGTTAATTGGATTTTGGTATCATCATCTTGAAGGTTCTGGATTCTCAAATAGACCTCCAATTTCCTAATCCAATTATCAAGCTTTTATGCATTGAATTCACCATTAAGCATTGGCAATTCAAACTTAACATCAAGTTTTAAAAAGGAACTTTTACTAGTGTTCTTTGACTTGTGTGACTGATGTACTGAAAATGAAGTAGAGGATGATGATGATGAGGGTGAGGATGGTGACTTTCCACTACCTCCATTTCCTTCATATTCTTTGACTTATCTTTATAAATTTGCTGAATAATGAAGATTCAAGCACTGAGATTATCCCGATCATACACAAATTCGATTTGTTGCATAACACATAATCTCTTCTACAAATTAATTATCACATGCGGAAAATAAAACAAGTGACAGAACATCAATTCACACACATAGAACGAAACATGTATGGGGAAAGCTTATAGCTGAAAACCCCCAGCTATATGTATCATATAATAGATGAGAAACATGTAACTTTACACAATAAAATACTCCTCACAAGTACTCAGTACTGTCTCCAAAAGCTACACACAAAACTAGCTCAGTTTGAACCGATCACGGGTTCAAAACTCCTCCACTAGCTGCCTGCCTCTACTGCGCAATCCAAAAGGAGAGAATGGGCTGAACCAATTTGAATTCCTCTTGATTGAACAGCGCAATCATCATTGGCATACTCATCCCACTGATTGTGAAAATCTCATGCACAACTAATGTACAACTGCCGGCTCTTTCTCCTATCTCTTGCACTAGTCTGCACTGAACTGTACATGAACTGAGTTAACTGATGTGTTCTTTTAGTTGAATAATGAGTTAATAATTAGTGAATTAAATAATATTTAATTCACACCACTCATCTCTAGTGTAATAGCAGTTAAACTAATTACAACTAGTTCAACTAAGTTAAACCGAACACAACTCCACCAACTGTCTCATCAACTCCACCAAACTCTGCCACATGAGTTCTAACTGAAGTCAACCATGCAATAGCTCAACTAACCCATAGGAAATTCAAATTTCCTTCTGCCAGCTGCATGTGCCACATCTGTAGCTCGAACTGAAGTGCTCCAAGAGGATAAGATAAAGTTTATAGTCCAAATATTATTAAGGGCTAATAATATTTGACTGTTCTATTTTTAGACAGGCAGTCTAAAAATAGACTTCGACCTAAATGTCTAAAAATAGATGTCCATCTATTTTTACCAACTTGACCAATCATCCAAGAATAGCATCCCGCAACTCTTAGACCATGCTCCATATGTCTAAAAATAGACATAGTCTAAAAATAGACTTTTCGACAAAAATCACATGTGTGGTCCCCACCTAGTTTAGGTGATCACTTTCCAACTAGGATCGGGAAAGATGTTTCAGGAGGCCTCCTTCACTATTTCTTGTTGCCATTTTCAACACTCCCTCTCAACAAGAAAGGACTGTCATTGCATGCGACATGCAACTCCATGCATTCGCCCTGCAACCTTCACAAGCGCCATGCAACTCCATGCATGCGACATGCAACTCCATGCATTCACCATGCACCCTTTGCATGTGCCATGCAAACTCATGCATGCACCATGCAACTCCATGCATGCGCCATGCACCCTTTGCATGCAACATCTCCGAAACTGAATAGGCTCCAAACAAACTCAATCAGTCTGATGCATCTATCATCAAAGTCTTCAACCTCTGCTTAGCTACTGCACATGTCATCAGGAACCACTGCGCTGTCGAAATCTTGCACCCATGCACTCTTGCACTTGCTGTCAACTCTGATCCGCGCTCCAGTATCCGACACTGTCACTTTGATCTACCTGCATCAATCCAACTGATCTGCTACTGTTGCGCTGTGGGCACCTCGTAGCCAGGTTCAACTCATGAGATCCACACCATCTCATGAATCCTGCCCAGAAATCTCCTCTTGGGATCAATCATGCATGTCGCCCCACCTCTCACCTGGTGGTATAGCTGCATGCACTCCCTCTGCCCATCTGGCACGAAGTTTCTCTGCATGAGTGGTCTCTCCCACTCCATGATCCTCCTGTGGCTTCTCCACACCCCCAGTTCACTTTCCCCTGCTGTCCTGGCTTGCTCCCTCTCAAGCCTCGGTTATGTCTTCATGCTTCAGTGAGCTCCTGGGTATCCATCTGCTTCAAGTACATAGAGATTCTTTCTAGAATCCCAGCAACTGACTTATCTTGCTACTGCCTTGTCTGCAGAAAAAATTTCCTTCTCACGAAGACAACTTCATACCCTTTGACATCTCAGCATTCTTGGGCCAGAGATCAGATTCTTTGTTAGACACAGTACAATACCAATACATCTTGTAAAGAATGAGTTATACGACTCTCACGAAAGGTTGTAGTGCAATTAGGTCAGCATTGTGTCGTCCACCCATGTGACTCAACTTGTATCTGGAACCTTCCTGATGCTTGAAAAGATTTTCATCTCCCGTCATGTGAAAGGAAGCGCCACTATCAATATACCACCCCGATCCCAATGCACTAGACAACATGCATGCGATCAATGAGAAGTCCAGCTCAAATTGCGAGGCAAGAGCCTCACCAGCTGCAGCTCCAGCAGCCTACTTGTTCTTCTTCTTCTTTGGGAAATTCGTGGCGTAATGTCCATGATCGTGACAGTGAAAACACTTCACTTTGGACATGTCACGCTCTTTACCATCTACACTGGATTGATAAGCCTTCTCCTTGCCCTTCCCCTTCCTTGCTTTGGTAGCCAAAGCGCAGTCTTCTTCATTAGATGCCTTTGATGAAGATCCATCCCTGGTATTCCGCCGGATCTCCTCTTGCACCAGATCAGACCACAGTATTTCCCATCCGGGAAATTTCTCCCGACCATTGACACTATCTTGATATGCATGCCAACTTTTCAGAAGACCCAGGAGAGCCAAGCTCACCAAGTCCTCATCCTCCACTGTCACTCCCAGGCTTCTCAGCTCATCCCTGCATTGGGTGAACCTCGTGAGGTACTTCGGCATACTCTCTCCTTTCTCCATCTTGATGTTTCTGAGTCTATCCTTGAGTGCCAACTTCCTCTGGTCGCTCTTGCTCTGGTACAGATCTGTCAAGGCTTTCCACATCAAATATGGAGAAGCCTTTCCATGCAGGCTGGACACTATGTGATCCTTTACGCCCTCCAACAGAATCCTTCGACATTTTGCTTGCTTCTTTCGTCAGGCTTCCACAACAACAGCATCAGTAGAAGTAGGCTTTGGAATCTCTTTCTCCACAAATTCCAAA
The DNA here is from genome assembly GCA_034641835.2 of Pinus albicaulis. Taxonomy (NCBI): domain Eukaryota; kingdom Viridiplantae; phylum Streptophyta; class Pinopsida; order Pinales; family Pinaceae; genus Pinus; species Pinus albicaulis. Next base: position 1,268,183,144 of record CM076584.1, read on the forward strand.
AACCCATTATCATCTAATACAGCCTCCATGCGGTCTTTCCATGCAACATAATTCGAACTGCCTTCCAAGGCATATTCTAGTCGCAATCCGTTGAAAGACATTTTCACCGCGGCACCAAGAACACAAATCTGCAAATTCGAATTTCACCACCAGCTAATAACTCAATCGCTTCCGATCTACACTTGAGAACAAATTATTTCCAAATCAGATATTGACTGCATGGGCATTTACCAGACCTTTCACCTTCAAAAGAAGGATGAATCTGGAGGCTATCTGGCCCGTATGCAGGCTCTGTCCGAGGAAATAAAATGCAATCACCGTAATAGATCTTGACGATTAATTTTGTTTCGATACCATGTAGAAATTTGCTGAATAATGAAGATTCAAGCACTGAGATTATCCCGATCATACACAAATTCGATTTGCTGCATAACACATAATCTCTTCTACAAATTAATCATCACATGCGGAAAATAAAACAAGCGACAGAACATCAATTCACACACATAGAATGCAACATGTATGGGGAAAGCTTATAGCTGAAAACCCCCAGCTATATGTATCATATAATGGATGAGAAACATGTAACTTTACACAATAAAATACTCCTCACAAGTACTCAGTACTGTCTCCAAAAGCTACAACAAAACTAGCTCAGTTTGAACCGATCACGGGTTCAAAACTCCTCATTCATTTACCTCTCTTCATAATCTCAAGGAAAATGATGAACAATTCGAATTCTCTTGATTGAACAGCGCAATCATCATTAATACTCATCCCACTTGATTGTGCAAATCTCTTGCACAACAATATCATTCTTAGGCTCCTCGCCTATCTCCCACTAGTACGAGGCATGCGTGTGTTCTTTAGTTGAATAATGAGTTAAACATTAGAATTAAATAATATTCTGTTCTTTTACTATCAAATCATGTGAATTAAACTAATGTTCCTTCAGTTCAATAATTAATAGAACACAACTCCACCAAGCTGTCTCATCAACCCACAAACTGTCTTACATGAGTTCTATTGAATTCAACCATGCAATGACTTTTCTTATGAGAAATTAAGTTTCTTCTATCATTTACATATTCTTATCCTTTCAGTAGAAGATGCTCAGGGATAAGATAATGTTTTTAGTCCGAATATTATTAAGAGAAAATAATATTCGACTGTTCTATTTTTAGCTAGGCAGTCTAAAAATAGACTTCGACCTAAATGTCTAAAAATAGATGTCCATCTATTTTTACCAGCTTGACCAATCATCCAAGAATAGCATCCCGCAACTCCTAGACCATGCTCCATATGTCTAAAAATAGACATAGTCTAAAAATAGACTTTTCGACAAAAATCACATGTGTGGTCCCCACCTAGTTTAGGTGATCACTTTCCAACTAGGATCAGGAAAGATGTTTCAGAAGGCCTCCTTAACTTTTTCTTGTTGCCATTTTCAACATTATCTTCATAATTGTGACCTCCTGATGATCCCTGTCCTTCCTTGTGAAGTTTTGATTCTTCTCCTTTCCAGTTTCTCCAAATTCATTTTTTTTCCACAATATTCTCTGCAAAAAGGTGTCTCAAACAGGATTTTGCACAGGCAGAAAAATAGGTTGTGAAGATGTGAATGGATATATCATTATGTAATACCTGTGCAACAAGTGAGGTGATTTTTTTTAATTTGATATCTTAGGAACAAAAACCTCCTCCAATTTTCAAAAAATCATTTTTTTTTCCCACAATATGTTCTGCAAAAAGGTGACCAAACAAGACATTTCTGGAAAATGTGCCTTCGAAGAGTTTTTCAAATTTTCCCAGATTTTCTTCAAATTTCCTCACAATTGCTTCATAATTACTTCATGGAGACCTAATATGGTATTATATACTATCATGGATGCATAAATTAGCAAATTCAACTTACCCTTCTCTTTCTTCTTGATTAGGGTTTGTAGTTCTGGACCATTTCATAGAAATCAAAGCAACCCACATGTTTGAAACATGTCACTGCCATAGGAGATGCCAAAATTTATCTAGTACTTGTTGGCTCAACACTGAGTATTATCACCCCTATATATGACCTTCTAGCCTCTGTTTCTTCTCCCTCACTGTATGATCTATTCTCTTCCTCTTTTGCCATGGTGTTTTTATCAAAACCCTAGGGAAGTGGATGGTGTGAAATATGTTTTTAGGAATGGGGAATGGGAAAGGGAAAATGAGGGAGATATTGCTAGGGATGTATGAAATGGGGGAGGTGATAGGGAGTAGTAATATGATGAGATTTAGGATGGGGATTTAGGGATTGGGAGCCTAGGTAAATGTAACACCTAGGGCTTAGGGTTTTGGGAGAAAGTTTTAGGAAAAGGGGATTTTACAAAACAGGGGTTTGGGAATGAGTATTTGTAATTGTGGGAAGGGTATAAAGTGTAAGGGAGTGAAATTTTGGAGTTCTCACAAATTTAATAGGGATACTAGGGTTTTAAAGCAATTTTCAAACGCCAAATTGTATTCTAGACTTCACAACACTCAACACATAGAATTGATGAGATTGGTGTTGCCTCTTGCCTTTAGAAGGATTCAACAACACCTTTTTGCATACCACTTTTGGAGGCCTTCCAGGTGTCCAAATTTGAACTAGGATAGCACATTGGAAATATTATCCCAAATATTCCTTTAGTTTTCAGAATGGACTTGATTTGACCTGTCAAAAATTGATTCTCCCAAGACTGGTCAAAAAGTGCATAATGAGGGTACAAAAATGCAGTGTGTTGTTGTAGGAAACTTTTGGAGGCCTTCCTCAACTCCAAATTGAGATCAAGATAAGTCCTTGAAAATATATCTCTGTCTAGTTATCATTTGGCTCATAAATAAATTCATTTGGGCATTCCATCTAGGATAAAAAATGATTTTTCCAAGGTCACTCTAGAAGTGCAGCAAACCTCTTGTAGCAATAAGCTAGGGCTTGTGGAAAAATGATGATTTTGAGGGATAGGAGTGATGGAAAGTGTTTAGGAAGGTATATTAAGGATAGGTGAAGGTGTAAGAGCATTAGGATACAAATATTGTTGATGATTTAACAATGGAAGTCATGAAACCAAGAAAAATTCCCTCAAAACACTCTGAGAGAGAAATGAGCTTTCCAAGCACAACTGAGAGACAAATATGGTAAACACAAAACCACTTACTTGGAAATGATATTTTGGAACTTGAAATTGTTGAAGACATTTGACTATTACTACTCCTTTAAAATATTAATTTTATGGTGAAATGACCAATTTTCATGATTTTGATCCTATGACTTAATGATGACACAACATGGAAGAATAAGTTGAATGATGACCATGATGACTATGGGACTCTTTCAAAAATGAATGATCTGACCATGATGATTTCCATTAACCATGGAGGTGAAAGGAGTAATAATTATCTCAATACCCTAATCAGTGACCAAATTTTTGCATGACCTAGTGGAATGATAAAAAAATTCTGAATGAAACCCTAATATGAATATGAAAAGAGTGGTTTTGATCACTGATGGAAGAAAAATTGGTCTTATTGGGGATGGCAGCTCCTTGGAGGTGTCAATAAAACTGTAGACCAATTTCCTAACCATTGGGCCAATACAGTAAAAAACAACTCAAACTGAAATGCATGACTAAACACTGACAACTCAATGACACAAACTAACTTTTAAAACTGACTCAAATTCAAAAACTTACGAAAAGACTTGAGGGCTTGAAATCCTAATGAAAACCACCTATCTGTTTGAAAGGATATGTACAAGCAGGGGATATTAAAATGCCAATGTAACCAATCAAGAAAATTCCTCCTTGATTGATTCTCCCAATCAGATTCTCTGGACAACAATAAATATTTACAATTGGGCAGCCAAAAACATAGCTGACAATGATCTCCATCATTAATAAATACTGCAATAATTACCTTCACTTTTGATTGCAATAAACTTGCCACTGGATCTTAAAAATCATGTGCAAAGAACATATCTTGATGATCAACAGGAAGATCAGGACAAAAGTCAATTTGAATTATTTCCTCTTTATGAGCCAAAGGCAACACATCGGCATGATCCTCTAATGTTTTCCCTTCTTCAACCATTGCTGGTTGTTCTTGTTCACTGTTCTCCTACTCAAAATCATCCTCATATGACATGGCAACCAGATTGTCATTTTTCTTATCACACTCTTCAGTCGTAAGAGGGAAAATTTCAAATTGTTCTTGACATTTAAAACTGACATTCCTATCATTTACCACATAATCATCCAAAGAATATTTTTCACTTACTTGAACATAGATCTCATCTTGTTTTTCAGAAAAGGACTGGATTACCTCCTCCTGAAGACTTTGTTCTAATGAGATGAGAGCACTTAGGTCAATAAATTTGTTTTCTTCATTCAAGGTGATCTCAACAATAGATCTTTCCTTCATCGGATCGAGAACAACATAATCTTAATCATCACAATCTGAAACTAGATCTGGATCAGCCAACTTGACTTTAACACAATCTGAAATAGGAACTTGATTTTCCTGCATACCATCTTCTATTCCAAGAAGATATGAAATAAGACCTTGTATTCCATCATTTTCAACTGTGCAAAGATCTTCATCCTGATTCAAACTTTCCTGAGTATCTTGATAAGTATCCTCTAAGTTTTCTTTATGTTGCTGAAATGGATTTTCATAGAGGGCTTCCATGATCTCATCGTCCATGAATTCATCATCTCCATAAACTTTCTCAAGATTTTCAATAAAAATATCAACATGTTTATAGCAGTTCTGAACTAATATTAAGGATGGACAATATTCTTTATAAATTTCAAAGAAGATGTCATGAAAATCCTTAAAACGGTAAATAAAAGCAGGCAGAAAACTTTCATACCAAGATCGAGCTTCATCTTCCAGAGTGGCCATGAATATCTTCATCAAGCAGTATTCGTTAAAATCAATCTTTAATCTACGCACATCCATGTGATATCTCACCAAATGAAGAGCAACATCATTACCTTTCACATTTTTGAACTTCGAAAGATATGTCATCCAACTAACCCGAGGCATGTTGTTCGGAAAAACTAGTATGTAATCTCGGCTCATGGGAGCATACCTTTGAGAAATTGAATCCATTTTTACAACAATAAATTCACCAATAATTTCTTCAGGCTACCGGTTCTTGAAGAGTGGAGTCGCCATGAGAATTCTGAACCTTGGGATTCTTCGACACTGGAGTCGCCAAGTGAATGATGCATAGCCTTATTGTGTCTGGTCGTTCTTCACCATCAACAATCAGATATTATCTTTATCATTCTTTCCCAGGGAATATTTGATCTTTCGTTCCCCAGCAATGGCACCAAAATGTTAGCACTCTACCAGATTCCCAAGGCTGAAGAAGGAATGCCAACAAAGGTAACCACATTCCAAAATTTTGGCTTGGTAGCTAGCCCTACCAAGTTAGAGAGGGATCTCTCCACAAGGTCACAGCCATGAGGGCTAGAGGAATGAGGGTTTTTAGGCTAGATATTGAGTGTAGGGGGTTGTTTTGATTTGATTTTGTTCAGGCTGCTAGATGAAATTATGGTCAAGGGATCTAGGTCAGGGAAAATGAGATAGGGTTGCAAAGATTCAATGGGGAAAGGTAGGCATAAGGCTTACCACTTTAAATATGATTGTGATGATATGGTTTTAAGACTGATTAGAAGCTAGGAAGAGCATGGTAGATGTATTCTTCCTAAACAAAGGAAAATGGAAAAATTATGATCACTTTCCCAAAACAGAGCATGAGCAAGCATGTGTTTTTCCTATCAACTTGAAAGATATCATACAATAGATATGTAATGAACATGAATACAACACATTCTAACATATTAAACTGAAGGAAAATGAGTCAAAAATTACGTGATATAGGCCTCAAACAATCTCTCCCAACCTTAGGGGTCGAATCCCTAAGTTGAGGAGTTGATCCGTAATAATCTGAACTGATACCTAGAGTGTAGGGAGGTCCAAGCGACTCCTCCCTAAATACATTCAAACTGATTCATTTGACTTAAGGATAAATTTTACCTAACGAATATACCCCTAGGTAACTTATCCATGGCATAATTACATTTACCATCATCAATTACATAGGTATACACACGAATTTCTAAAGTAAAGTGAAAATTTCAGTGAAAAACCAAAAAGATATCAACAAATGGTCATTTTTTCCCTCAATGTGATATTTGCGTCCTCCATGTTGCAGTCTGATTTTGGGTGCCTTCCCGGTGTCCAAATTGGGCCCAGGATAGCTCGTTCGAAAGACCTTCAAGTCTAGTTTCTAGATCTGCCTTCAGTTTCCAAAATGAAGGTCATTTTCCCCTTAAAAATGTCATTCCCCCAAGATTTCTCATTTTCACAGCTCCTAGGCCAAAACAGGGGCAGAAATGTGATTTTTAGGTAGTTTTTTTAATATTTTCACCTGTCAAATCTGAAAATCAAGGCTGGAAACATGGTTTTCTAGAATTAATTTGTCCTTAGTAATCCAATGGTGGTCTTATTTCCCTCAAAAATTTCTCGAAACACTTGCATATCCCTAGGGCGTTGCGCAAATGACAGTCAAACTGTGTAAAAATTCTGAATTTTCTGCAAAAATGGGCCTCCAAGATGGAGCAATATCTCACTAACCATAAGGTTTTTTGGAAAACTAAGAGAGGTTTTTTTTATTTGGCATGTTGGAAACAAAAATGTCCTCCAGTTTCTCAATTTTTTTTTTCCACAATATTATTTGCAAAAAGGTGTCTCAAACAGGATTTTGCACAGTCAGAAAAATAGGTTGTGAAGATGTGAATGGATCTCTCATTCCGTAATACCTGTGTAAAGCATGAGATATTTTTTTGTACTTTGATATCTTAGGAACAAAAACCTCATCCATTTTCCAAAATCCATTTCTTTTTTGCCACAATATGTTCTGCAAAAAGGTGACCAAACATGACATTTCTGGAAATGTGCCTTCGAAGAGTCTTTCAAATTTTCCCAAATTTTCTTCAAATTTCCTAAAAATTTCTTTAGAATTACCTCATGGAGACCTGATATGGTATGCTATGCTATTGTGGATGCATCAATGAGCAAATACAACTTACCCTTCTCTTTCTTATTGATTAGGGTTTGTAGTTCTGGACCATTTCATAGAAATCAAAGCAGCCCACATGTTTGAAACATGCCACTGCCATAGGAGATGCCAAACGTTCTCTAGTACTTGTTGGCTCAAGTCAGAGTATTATACCCCCTCCATGTGGCCTTCTAGCCTCATTTTATTCTCCCTCATTGTATGATATTTTCTCTTCCTCTTCTGCCATGGTGTTTTTATCAAAACCCTAGGAAAGTGGATGGTGTGAAATATGTTTTTAGGAATGGGGAATGGGAAAGGGAAAATGAGGGAGATATTTCTACGGCTGTATGAAATGGGGGAGGGGATAGGGAGTAGTAATATGATGAGTTTTAGGATGGTATTTGGTTATTGGGAGCCTAGGTAAATGTGTTGGGAAAAATTTTGAGGGTGGTGAATCGATATTTACGACAAATTCAAAACTTTTTACTTTTGTTTACTTCAAAACCCATACGCGACTTTCCTGAAGCAGACTCGCGTATATACGCGGATACCCTTTATTAAACTCGCGTATACACAGAACTAATTATGTCATTAATTCTTTACTTAAACCATTCCATCATTTATTCATCAGATATTCAATAAACAGTAAACATGTGCAGTAAGAACAAAATAAACCATCACACAAAGCATCACACATGAACACCAGGATTTTTAGGTGGAAACCCAAGTCGGGAGAAAACCACCGCTGCAGTTGCTCGGCCTTCAATATTTTATTATAGAGAAAACATCTTACAACATATGTGCTGGCGCAGACTTGACCAGCACGCAGGCACCCACCTGCGCTCGTTTACCAGCCTCTCCTGGAAGGGAGCTCCAACCCCCTGACTCGTTTACCAGCCTCTCCTGGAAGGGAGCTACGACCCCCGATCTCGTTTACCAGCCTCACCTGGAAGGGAGCTACAACCCCCTGACTAAAGGCTACAACCTTCAGCACCACCTTGGACCACGTTTCATCAATTTTCACACTGGATCCAACCACTTCAATAGAACACAACTTGCGGGCCACAATTCATCATATTTCCAGATCGAACCCTTTCCATACTTTTAAGTACAAACATACATCATCAACAGATACATATCAACACAGATCAGATAGCAGAAACACAGCAGAACAGATCAGATATTTCATACCCCTTGCTTCAGCAAACCCTAGTTTGCATACGCTCTTTTACTTCACTGATTTCGCGTATATACGCGCTTCCGTCCACACAAACCGGTGTATACCTCAGTGTATATTTTATTGCGCATACGCGCTTTCTCTTCAGCAAAGCCACGTGCTCTCTGGCAGCTTCCTATCTTGTGAAGTTGCGTATAGATCTTAATCATTATAGAGCGACATACTTCTTGAGATCGAACATTCGGTTCAGATTCAGCCCTTTACGAGACGGATGTCGCCTCATCACGAATCTAATCACTCCATAAACGGATCTAGTAGATACAAATACATTTCGGATCTAGAAATCCGGCTTCAAATGTTTCTTCATAGGTGCATCATAGATTTAGATCTATCATCAAACCTTTACCCTTTCCATACAGATATACTTCATAGAGAAGTATTCATTCAAGCTCAGACATCTTGCTCCCACACTCATGATTTGCATCATGAAATTCATCTCTTTATATAGGTTTATCCTTTTTCAATACCATGAGCCCCTTTTTCAATACCATGGCCCAAAAAAATACCATGAGCCCAAAACTACCTGGACGAGGTCAATTAGGCGGATCATTACCCAATACAATGGGTCAATACTATGGTGGTTACCCTTGGTTTTGCACTTTTTGAGCGCTTTAGCCCATACGCGACTTGGCACGTTCTTTTCCGCGTGCATACGCGACTTCCTTGAACGGATCGTGTGCATGAGACATACTCTTTCCATCATACTTTGAGCACATTACGAATTCCTTTCTTGTTACCTTATACACCTTGTAGATACATCATATTTTCTTCATCAAAGAACATATTCTCTCAAGCACAACTTCATCAAGTAAGTTGTCATCTTCTTCATCAGAGGATTTCTTTTCACGAACACCACTCATCATCATTGCTAACAAAACATCATTTTACGAGTCTATCGAGTCAAGAATAACTTCATCGGGTGGATTGCCATCAAGGACAACACATGTCAATAGTCGCATGTCTTCATCTTCATTCAGTGGGTTGCCATCAAGGACAACACTCTTCATCATATTTCCAACAATCTCCCCCTTTGGACTTGATGGCAACCACGATGGTGTTTGGTTACCACAACAGATAAGTACATTGACACCATGTCACTCTCCCAATTCTTTGACCCCATTATCTGCATTCAAACACCATGTCACTCTCCCCCTTTGACATCAAGGGCAAAGGGCGGATCAAAACCAACACACTCTCCCCCTTTGACATCAAGGGCAACGGGTGGATCAAAACCAACACACTCACCCCTTTTCTCCTCATGTAGAAGAAGCGTTCTGCAGATCTGATGTATACTGAAGTGACCAAGCTCCCCCTGAGTTCATGATGAATCTTCAAACATATTTTCAATGAAGTACATGACTCTATGACTTTCCTATCACCAATGACTCATACTTACATCAAAGATCCATCCAAGTGGATTTACATATGAGACTCAAGTACCCAACCAAGTGGGTTTACACATTTCAATTCAGCTACCTAACCAAGTGGGTTTACAAAATTTGACTCAGCTACCCAACCAAGTGGGTTTACAAATTTGACAAGTCCTTACATGACTGAATATTACAATTTTACAACATGGGTCTCAACAAGACCTTTTCATCAAACTACAAATATAACTTTAAGACCAACACCAGAAAGTCCTCAAGAAAGAGAACATATTTCAGAACCATCATAATGCCATCAATGCATTATACTCAGCAACGCTAATGCTCCCCCTGAAAATGTGCATCTGAACATCCGTTTCATATGACTAAGGCTCCCCCTTAGTTTGTGCATCCTGAACACTTTCACCAACAAATCATCAAGGCATCTTTATCAAACATGAGAAATAGAATTATGAGAACTGGAACACCACCAGAGATACCAAACAGTATCAGAGATACCAAACAGCACTGCAGCTATGCTGAAGAGAGCTGACTCCAAAAAATTGTCAGCAATCAGACATACGCGGTTTTCTGTGCATGAACTCGCGTACATACGCGACTGTGTTTCAGGAAACCCGCGTATCCAAAGCCATCTTCTAAATTTCAACCAGATCTGATTCTCTGTGAGGCAAAGACAGTGTTCAGCTTCTTCCTGAGATATTTGAATGCTTCCCTGGACTACAGATAGATAGAACAATGTAGTTGTGTCTTCAAGCGTCATCCAACGGTTGTAGCATCAGCACAATAGTAATCAAGCCTTCAGATTCTTTGCAGCATCAATACATTCTTTCCATACCAGAACAACATCTTCACATAAGTGTCAAGAAATCATCCATGTGGTCCAACATCATCAAGATCTTCAAGATTTAACATGAGGTAACATATGTAGGCAAAAGATCTCAACCATAGTAGCATACTCTGCATGATCTCTTCTTATTTCTGAATCAACCGACATCCAACTTATCCATGTGTGAGTACAAAATATACTTATCAGCAACCAGGGCTCAAAGTCTCATCATAATAAACCATGTACCAAGTCATCATCATTTGAGCATGAGTATCACAAAAACCAAAGAAAATGCAATCATTAGTATTCAACCTGCTACTCCCCCTAAGCCAGTGCTCTTCCTTAACTTGTGCAATCTGAAACACCTTCAACAAAAAGTCATCAGCAACAATCTCTGCATGATCAGTCCTCATCTCTGAGTTATAAGACTTTCATCTCAACAACGAATGCTCTTCATCATAAAGCAACCAGGCTTCATCCATAATCTTCAACACAAGGCATCAAGTATCATATCATCAGCATGAATATAACTAGAATAATGCTAACAGTACAGTCATTAGCAGTCAGACTGATGCTCCCCCTGGACCTTTGCTCCTGATCTTCAGCTATCAGATAAATTTTATCATTATCAATGCATACGCGGCTGTGGCAGCTAGAACTCGCGTGTATACGCGACTTTGTTTCATAGAACCCGCGTATGGAAAGTGAAGCATAGAAAATTTTCATTTTCCTTCATTTCCTTCTGAGCTTGTACCTCCTGTACCTGTCCTTTCCACATCAGAAGCGCTGTCAGAAGTAAACATAACCAGAATAATCAAATCAACCTTGAGAGTCATCATGCATTGCTCCCCCTGTGACGATACATTACTAAATCTCATAATGTATCCCACGTCATTCCTGTAGTCAATCAGAGAAGTAGGCTTCCAGAAGCGGATGACTGCAGTAGGGTCCGAATTCCCTACGTTTCTGATCAGTCCTCCTTCTTTTTCCAAATTTGCTTGAGCTTTCCAACTGTGTGCTGAATATTGTCCACTTTCCCAGATCTGTTCATCCTGCATTCTTTCTCTACATGTCCATACTTGTTACAAGCATAACATCTCATGTGGCCAGAGAAATAAACATAAGAATCATAATGAGTATTTCTATTCTTCCTCCTTTTACAATCAACTACTTTATGTCCATACATGTTACATGAGAAACAATATCCCCTGAAGAAACTAGAGTACCTTTCTATGTAGGATTTGTTTGTTTGAGGCTGAAATGATCTGCTTCTGCAATTTGCTGCAACATGCCCATAATTATGACATTTAAAACATTCAATGTTCTTGAGTGAATTCCTTTGAGAATTCATGATTGTTGGTTCATATTTTGTCTCTTTCAACACTTCAGGTTTTGCTTTGACATCCTCTGAATTTTTAGCACTTCCTTGTGAGCTAGATTCTCCTTTAATAGTTTCATGGAAACCAAGACCATGTTTGATAGCAGGGGACCTTTGATTACTCAGAATATTGTCCAAAATATTAGTACTATCATGAAACCTCAAAAGTTTAACCTTTTCTTCTAATTTACCTTTGAGAATGTTTACCTCAACCTCTAGGGCTTGACATTGCTTTGTCATGCTTTCTTCTTTCCTTCTTCCATCTTCTACTCGATCCTTCAGATTTAGGATCTCTTCTTTCAACCAATTTTTGTTTTCTTCACATGTTTTTTGCAGCTCTTCATTCTTCTTGTTTGATGCTTCGAGATCTTCTTTGAGGGAGACAATTTCTGCTTCAAGTCTTGCATTCTTCTTATTTGATTTATCCAAGTCTTCTTTGAGGGAAATGATTTCTGCTTCAAGTCCTTCCTTTTCAAATGATGGTAGATGTTCCTCACTCTTCTTACTTGATGCTTGAAGTTTTGCTTGTAGAGAGATGATTCCAGCTTCAAGACCTTCATTCTTCCCTTTTGATTTTTCCAGATCTGTTTTTAGAGAAACGTTTTCCGCTTCAAGTCCTTCATTCTTCTCATTTGATTCTTCAAGTTCTGCTTGCAGAGAGATGATTCCAGCTTGATATCCTTTACTTCGATTGTATACATCATCGAACATCCTTTTCAGTCTAAAACACAAAGCCTTGGAGGCAGTGTCCTTCTCATTAAAAATTCTTTGTTGATCTTTGATAACTTTCTTTAAATCCTCAACATCATTGCTTGCGCAGATAAGATTACAAGGATCACTATCAACTTCTGTTGTACTGGTTTTCTAAGACATCTCCTTACTTTGAGTATTTTGCTTCTTTGCCATGAGTACTTGTAGAGCTTGGTCAGAATCTTCTTCGGCTTCTTCTAGGTCGATAGCATATTCTTCACTATTGTTTGTACCACTAAGATCATGCAAAGGATGATTCCAATCACTATCTGATTCATCTTCTTTTATTTCTGGTATCCATGTTCTCTGAAATATTTCCTTTCTCCGAGTGGGCTTCTTCTTTTGCTTCTTTCCCATTACGACGGATCTCCTTCAAGCGATCAAGCTTCTGCAGAAGGACCACGCTCTGAAACCAATTGTTGGGAAAAATACTGAGAGGGGGGGGTGAATCAGTATTTACTGCATAATCAAATCTTTTTACTTTTTCATTCCTTAAAACCCATACGCTACTTTCCTTCAGTAAACTAGCGTATATACGCGGATCCCTTTTATGAAACTAGCGTATACACAGAGATCTAGATCTGTCATTAAATCTTCACTTATGTTATTCCATCATTCATTCATCAGATGTTCAATAAACAATAAACATGTGCAGTAAGAACAGAATAAACCATCACACAAAGCATCACACATGAACACCAGGATTTTTAGGTGGAAACCCAAATCGGGAGAAAACCACCGCTGCAGTTGCTTAGCCTTCAATATTTTATTATAGAGAAAACATCTTACAACATATGTGCTGGCGCAGACTTGACCAGCACGCAGGCACCCACCTGCGCTCGTTTACCAGCCTCTCCTGGAAGGGAGCTCCAACCCCCTGACTCGTTTACCAGCCTCTCCTGGAAGGGAGCTACGACCCCCTGATCTCGTTTACCAGCCTCACCTGGAAGGGAGCTACCACCCCCTGACTGAAGGCTACAACCCTCAGCACCACCTTGGACCACGTTTCATCAATTTTCACATTGGATCCAACAACTTCAATAGAACAACACTTGCAGGCCACATTTCATCATATTTTCATACTGGACCCTTTCCATACTTTTAAGCACAGTCAACCATGGAACAGATACATGTAACTCACTGACAGATATCAGTAAACCAGCAGAACAGATCAGACATTTCTTACCACAGTCTTCAGCAAACCCTAGTTTGCATACGCGCTTTCCTTTCACTGATGTCGCGTATATACGCGCTTTCGTCCTCATCAACCAGCGTATACATCTGTATACACTTTACTGCGCATACGCTCTTTTTCTTCAGCGAAGCCGCGTATATACGCGCTTCCTCTTCAGCAAACTCGCGTATAGATCTTCAACCATTATAGAGCTGCATACTTCTTTAGATCAGACATTCGGTTCAGATTCAACCCTTTACTTCAGACAGATGTTCGCCTCATCACAGATCCAATCACTCCATAAACAGATCTAGCAAATACAGATACATTTCAGATCTAGATATCCTGCTTCATCATTTCTTCATTGGTGCATCATAGATTCAGATCTATCATCAATCCTTTACCCTTTCCATACAGATATACTTCACAGAGAAGTATTCATTCAAGCTTAGACATCTTGCTCCCATGCTTCTGATTTGCACAATGAATTTCTTCTCCTTTTATAGGTTTATCATTTTTCAATACCATGAGCCCCTTTTAATACATGGGCCAAACCAATGCCATGACTAAACTATATTAGGCAGGATTGATAGGTGGATCATTGCCCAATACAATGGGTCAATACCATGGTGAATACCCACTGGTTTTGCACTTTTGACCTATTATCTGTGACAGCACGTTTTTCGCGTTGCACATCTGTGACTTCATAGACGGATCCGCGTATACCTGAGACATACTCTTTTAACCATACTTTTGACACATTGAATTCCTTTCTTCATTGCCTTTTGTGCACACTTGTAGATACATCATATTTTATTCATCAGGAACATATTCTGGCAACACAAAAGTGGTTAAGTTGCCATCATCTTTATGAAATGGGTTGCCTTTAGGACAGCCTGCTCAACATATAATATCAGAAACATCATATCACATCAGATTTACATCATTTACCAAGTCCATCAAGTCAAGCATAACTTCATCAGGTGGATTGCCATCAAGGACAACACATGTCAACAGTCGCATGTCTTCATCTTCATTCAGTGGGTTTCCATCAAGGACAACACTCTTCATCATATTTCCAACACAAAGATATTCCAATGCTGGCGAATATTTAATATGTCATTCTTTTTGTGCTGCCTTGAATCTTTCTACTTTTCCAATTGCTTTCACAACATCTGGTCGGGAGGCTGTTACATATATAAGACTACTAATCATAGATCCGTACAAACTTTGATCCACATCCTTAGATGAGTTGTCTATTCTCAATTTGCAAC